>UCOH01011740.1:0-25754 GCA_900474275.1 Synergus japonicus | reverse complement strand
CAGAAGCATTTCTGTAAATTTTACAGATAGAGTTGTTATATTAACAGATTTTATCTGTTAAAATAGCTGAAATGTCCAACAGATATGGATCTGTAACTTTAACAGATTAATTTTTCTGCGTCTATTACAAAGCTTCCTCTATGAGGAAGCAATTATTATTTTTTGCCTCTGTAGGGCTAATCTTGTTTCAAATATAAGACTATACAAAGCGAACTATTATATATACATACAAAGCGTGGTGGTTTTCGAAAATTTTTCGTAGTTCACTTTTTAATCAAACCGGATTAGGCGCGCGCCTGAGCGCGCACAGCATCTTCTACTTTATCTCTGTATAATCGAGAGAAGATTTATAACTTGTTTCTAAATATGTACGTATTTTTTGTGATTTCAATGACGTTTTATGATTCTGAGAAAATGTTTCTTAGTCAGGGAACTTCGCGTCTGTAAGAAAATGTCACATTTTATTTTATAATTTAGAATTTGTCAGTAGTACCTAAATTGTTACAATAAAAGCACTTAAACCATGAACATAGCAAATACTCTTACTAATATAAACTAATATCTTCTACTTTTTTCCTGTATAAGCGAAAGGGGCCATCCATAAACCATGTGGACAGTTTTTCACCACTTTTGCCCCCCCCCCCCCCTTCACACATCGTGTACAGCATTAAATCGTTGAATTTTGTGATACCCCTTTTCCCCCGTACCCTGCCCACGTGGTTCATGGATAGGCCCAAAGAATGTTTAAAGATTGTTTCTAAATATATATTTTTTTAATTTCATTAACGTTTTATAATTCCCTGACAATTTTTCTAGGTCAGGGAATTTCGCGTCTTTAAAATTTCACCTTTTCTTTTTTAATTTAGAATTTGTCAGTACTAAATTATTATATTAAAAGTACTAACCATTATCATACCAGATTCTCTTACTGAGTCAAATTAACATCTACTACTTTTTCCCTCTATGAGATTAGGTGAGCGCGTTTTTTGTCTTTAGACGCTGAAAATACAATTCAAACTCGCGTGCCAAATTAATGAGGAACACAATATGAAGTTGTTTGAAATGCATGTCTTTTTTAGAAAAGGAAAAGTGGATTCTTAACGAAATAGTTTAAATTTTCAACATAGATTTAATTTTCAAAGAAGAACGTAAATTTTCATACATAAAATGAATTTTAGCTAAACTGTTTAATTTTCAAAAAAAAAAAAACTTAATTTTCAATGGAAAAGGGTAAAAACTCTGAAAAAATTATTCCAAAAACTCCAAAAAGTGATTTTTCCCCATGCAATTTACATGGAAAACTTAAAGTAAAAATAGGCACGTGTTAAAATCAAAATTAAAAGAAAATATGACATTTCTTTTATCAGATTTAGAATCAACTTGGGACGATAGAGACTCTGTAGCATCAAAAGAATTTTTGCCATGCATTTTTCGGCCACCCTAATATTGACATGTTTAATATTTATTTTAATATTTTAAAAATTCTGAATCTACTTAAGTTTACAAGTAAATACTTAAAAATCGAGATGTGATAATTTTGTCACAATATTTTTACCACTGTAAAATCTCAGAAATCGTGGAAATCTTTAAAAATACTTTAAAATTTTGAAATCTTATCTCTTTTACACTCAAAATTCGAGTTGATAATCCCTCGATCCAGGTTACTTTTATGAGAAATTAGATAGAAAATTGTGTATCATATTAGAAAATAATTTAAAACGTTTAACTTACATCAGAATTAGCTTCAAATGGTGCAGAGCCTTTTCCGCCTGCAATGCTAAAACCAAGACCGTTCTGATCCCGAATAAGTGTTGTATGTACGAGAACGGGCATTGTAGGCTCTGCTGTTGGTTTTACAGCCGGTAACGGTTCAGGAATTTTTTTTATCTGAAAAATTTTCAAAAGAAGTGTTTTTTTCAAAAGTTCACTTTCAGGAAATCCTCTAATTTGATATTAATTAATCTAGTGTTGAATAATTTTAGATTTAAATATATTCAAAATTTATGTTCGAGAAATTTCTATCAGAAAATGAAACATCTTTTAATTAAAAAGTCTTAAAACAGGTAAAACTTAAATTCAGGTCGTATATGAGATATTCTAAAGTTATACTTCAGATTACTAAATTAAATTTACAAAATAAATGAACTTTAACTGTAAGCGCATAGAATTCAAAATTTAAAATTCTGAGCGTTAAAAATGCAAAAATTAAAATTTCGAGTAGAAAACATTGGAAGTTTTAAAAGACTTCTGCAATTTCAATTTGAAAACGTTCAAAATTGAATAATTTAAAATTAAAAGCATTTGAAAATTTTCATCAAATTTTGATTGCATTGAAAATATAATTGTTTCATATTGAATATTTGTATTCTAATTCTAAATTATCAAAGATTTTGAAAGCAAAAACAGCTTAAAATGCAAAAACTTAGGGTCTATTACTATTTTAGTTTTTTATTTAAAAATTTTTTTATTTAAACAGGTACATTCATAAAAAAACACCCTAAAATGTAGAAACTTAGGGTCTATTACTTTGGTCTAAAATGACTGATAAGCTTTTTCAAATTTTAACGCTGAACTATTAGGGAATTTGCGATACCTGAAGGGCAATAATTCTAAGGACATCAATTGAAACTTTAGTGGATAGGAAAAACGCGTGGAAAGTGTTGCCATTTATAGCAGTTGATTTAAGTGGCGAAGCATACTGATGCAAGTTTCCGGATCAAAATGAGTTTTATTTCTTAGTTGTGGAGTTAAGGCCATGTAAGACTTACCCGATCCGTACCTTATCCAAATTTTTTCTCTGCAACTTTACTTGTACATTTATTGAAATATCAAATTGAAAATTTTTTGAAATTAAAAAAAATATGCTAAGGTATGTTTATTTGGTCTTAAATTTTTATAAATGTCAATATTTAGGACCAGATAAACGTCTTACATGGCCTTAATGAATAATGAAAATACTTATCTTAGAACTTTTTGTGAGCACCAATCGTCGAAAATTTTAAAAATATAATTACAAAAATACCTTTTTTGATTCGCTCATCTCGTCATTTTCAAGATTATGAGACAAAGCCGTGGATGAAACATAAGAAGTTGCACTGGGTGCTCGACTTGTGCTCATACTCGAACATACCGAGTCCTTTCTCATCGAAACCTAAGTTTATATTTAAAAAAAAACATGCAAATGTTATTATATTGAAAAGATTCAGTAAAAGTAAAAAAATCATCCTCTGTGTGTGGACAATAGTGTGTTTGACTAATTACACAGACCCACAAAAAAAAGTTATCTGAACTTTTGATGGGACAGGCTTATTTTTATGTATTTTTCAAAGCTGAATTCGAATTTGCAATAAAATTAGGGGGTTTCCTGGATCGTTTCCGAGATAAACGCAAAAACATAGTTTTTTAATGTTTTTTTGAAGTTTGGTAAAAAAAAAACGCCCATCAAAATTGTTAATTTGGACCCAGATTCGAATTCTAGGAATAACAATACATCGGAAATCATTTTTCATTTTGTTTTTGCTGGGAGATTTGAGTCGTAGTGAGCTTTAAATACATAAAAGCCCTTAGCTAACAAAATTGCAAAGAACTACGACTTTTAATGGGAATTATTTGTTCGTATGATGAGACAGGACTATTTCTGCGTATTTTTGGACGCTGAATCCGAATTTGCAATAAAATTAGGAGGTTTCCCTGATCGTTTTTGAGATAATCGCCAAAAATGGCTTTTTGAGATTTAATAAAAAACGAACAATAAAATTGTTAATTTGGAACCACATTCGAATTTTACGAACAAAAATACGTCGGAAACTATGATTGAATTTTTTTTTGCTCGAAGATTTGAATTCATAGCTTGTAAGCTATGGGCCTTTATGAATTCAAATCTTGGAGCAAACAAAAATTAAAATACATAAAAATAGACCTGTTTCGTGATAAGCATAAACACGGAGAAAAATGAAAGTCAACGATTTTGTAACATTTACACAAAATCTTTAAACTAAACTTTTATTATAAGACACAGTTCAAAAAAAGATCAGGAATGATTACCGTATTTTTGGACTCTGTCTTATAATAAAAGATTTGTTTAAAGAATTTGTGTATATATTACAAATATACACACAGGCTCGGCACGACTGAGCCAAGTAGGCCGGAGAGAGGGGATAATGCACTAAATGACACTGAACGCGACGATCGAGGAAAAAAATCAATTAACAACGCAACAATCAACATGTCGTTTTTCTGTTAATAATTAACGAATCCAGGTGATTTTTGCGTAGAAATATTCTCTAAGCTTGCACGCTTCACACAAATATATAAATTATATAAGTTATATAAGTTATATAAGTAATATGAAGAATTTCACCAAACGACTATATCTGTGAGAAGCGCACAAACTTGGAGAATATTTCTACGCAAAAATTAACTCGATTTGTTAATTATTAACAGAAAAACGACATGTTAATTGTTGCGTTGTAAATTAATTCTTTTCCTCGATCGCCGCGTTCAGTGGCGTTTAGTGCATCATCCCCTCTCTCCGGCCTACTGGGCTCAGTCGGGCCAAGCCTAGAGGCAGTTCTGCAATCCGGTGCCTCAGTTAATCAATTTATGAAGTTTTTCTTCCAGCTGTTAAGGGCGTTGAATAAACAGAACTTATACATTTTTTTGGGAGCCTCCCATTATCATTACAATCCTGTCCTCATACACACATGAGAAAAGAAATACCCAGCGTGACACACACAACTTCAATCATTTTGAATGAATTTCTTGCAATGTTTATTGAAAAACCGAGTGAAAATTGTAAATTTTACTGCAGCCACTTATTACATTCTTATCAGAGAGAATGTATTATATTTGTGTAAAATTTGACCCCCTTATTTTTTATTAAATCTTCACGTCCTGTGATCCCCTTAACCCGAAAAACATGGTTTTACCAATCTGTCTGGCTGTCTTTGTGTGGGTGTGTCCGTTAGTCGATTTTTATTTTTCGTTCACGATTACTTTCGAAGAAATTGACCGATTGGATTGGCCTTTGGTATACTGTTTTAGTGTCTTAAAATGAAGACCAAGTTCATTGACCAGACATTTTTGATAAAAATTAAAAAAGTTAGAGTATTTTGAAAAATTGAAAAAAAAATTTAATTTAAAGTCAAATAACGCACGATATGAAAAAGAGTCAAGGGATGAAAAATACATGTTTTTGAACACCCTAAAGGACTAACGTAACAATTTTTTGAATTTTCTGGAAAAATCGAAAATTCAAATTTTGAACAAAATAACGCGTGATACAGAAAAATCATCAAAACATAATTATTGGTCTTTAAAAGATCTACAAATTCTCCCTTGACCATTTTTTAATACAATGATTACTTGATTAGTTTTTGTTTTAATCATCTAAAATATATATATTTTTTCTTTTTAATTCTAATACAAATTAATTATTAAATACATTTATTTTCTATTAATGCTATGATATATACCGAGGTATAGAGTTTAATATGATTATGATTTTAAATAACGATAAATAATTTATATGCTGTTTATATGCTTTCTTAAAAAATAGATGACCTGTCGAGTGTCTGCAGTTTATTCTTGATCAGATTGGTTGAGAGATGGTCACGTGGGATCGTCACAAGTGCGTAACATGAAGTAATTATGTAAGCGCGCGAAGCGCGCTGTGATGTGCTAGTGAAATATAAAATGTGAAGCGCGAGTTGCTCTGATGAGAATGTGTTCCTTAAGTTCGATAGAACCTTAAGTATGTAAATTAGTTTTCTTCTTTATTTAAAATTAAAATAATTGAATAGTATGAGAGCGCTACGCGCTCGACTCGACTCGTAACGCAAACTCTCGCTCGGCGTATAAAGACCAACTTTCACTACTAGGTACACACGATACTTTATGTAACAAAGCATGATTTACAAGTTTTAAAATATATGGCGAAAAACACATTGCCTAGGTTGGTGGGGGGGGGGTCGGGGGGCAAATCTCCCGACTGAAACAACAACCGACACATTTTGATATCGTTTCTTAAGAGATGAAAAATTAATTGCGGATATAGTTACGATTGTCACAGATTGTTAAATCAAATTTAGGTTAGAGCGTCATTGAGTATACGATGTAGTAGCATTGAACGCACACAGGTGACAGTATCTGAGTAGGATAATAGACCGACGCAGATTTATATGCGCGTGGTACTGTACAATTATAGCATCATAATAATCCTAGGAGTATTATGGAGCCAGAATCGTACAGTCCGCCACTCCAATCGTGTAAACGGTCACTTTTAGAACTAAAAAGAGGCTGATAAAACGCGTAAATCATGCCTGCGTTACATAAATAAAATTATATAGCAGCGATGAAAGTTGGAAAACAAATGCAAGCGCGCGGAGAGTGATGAGAATGTGTGCTGACAATGGCACCCCTAGTTTTTTTAATACAATACTTTTTTTCGTATACTCAAATATTTAGAGGTACATATTTCGAGCATGAAAAGTTTTAAAATTCACAACTCCGAAATTTTCAATATGACGTCGAAATTAAAAAATACGTGTACAATATTTTCGATCAAAAAACACACAAAAAATATTTCGCGAGAAATAAATTTTTGATTATTAATTTGACAAAAATAATTTTAATAATTTTTACATTTTAGTACAAACAATTACGGCTATCTCCTCCTGAGCGCGCTCCTAAATCGACTTCCCCTGCCCTCCTACCTTATCATCTGTCATCGTTCATCGTCTACTTTACGAAAAATTTATAAGTATCATCCTTTCTTTTTTCGCATCGGGTCGCTTCGTAATACTAAAGTTTATTACTACGCGTTTTTTTTTATTCAGAGCTTGTGTTGTATCTATAAAAAAAAGATTGAAGTTGTGTGTTTCACGCTCGCCATCTCTTTTCTCATGCGTGTATAAGGACAGCGTCGTAACGATAATATGGGGCACCCAAAAAAATGTATAAGTTCGGTTTATCCAACACCCTTAAATAAATGAAACTTGTTTTTAATGTTCGAGAAAAATCGTGAAATAAGTGAATTTTAGAGATAAAGAAAAAAGTCATATAACAGAAAAAGAATTATTTTTTTCTAGATCTACAAGTTTAGTACAGCGCTTTTTAAAATACCGTTGGAAAATTAGATAAAACCGTTCTTGATCTTTGCGACTCTTACATTTGGCTTTAACATTGACAAAAAATGGATGTAATTCCGCATAGTGGTTACCTCCGATTCATTTGGCACTACTTATACTTACGTATTTTGATGCTCTGATTATGAATATCATAGTGAAAACTGGTGCAAATTTGAATTCAATGACAAAAACCATGAAAACCCACAAAATGATGGTTTTTTTGCGATTATTTCAGCTAATAAGCAAATTTAAAAAATGTCTCAAATAAAAATTATAGAACTCATCGAAATATACATTTCTTGTTTTAAACATTTTTTTCTTTGAATGATAGTTTTCTAGAAAATAAATGATACAAAGATTACAATCGTATGTCCAATGTCTTCAATTTCGTATCTACTTACGCTTTTCATCCTTTACCATTCCTTTCACCATTTCCCTTTGCCATATCCTTTTTCCATATCCTTTTACAATTCCCCTTTACCATGCCTCTTTAGTATTTTTCATTACCATTTCCCTTTCACTTTGCCATTCCACTTTAACATTTCCTTTTGCCATTTCCCCTTACCATTCCCTTTACCATTTCCCTTCACCATTCCTTTTACCATTCCCTTTGTAATTTTCCTTTACCACTCCCTTTATAATAATTTTCTCTTGCAATGATTTCCATTTAGAATGTGAAGAGTCATGATATATGGGTTTTATATAAATGAAAATTGACATATCTGATTTCCTCGAAAACAATCACTGGCAAAAAAAAAATGTTTGAAACAAAAAGTACGTTTTTCGATGAGCTATACATAGAGTTCAAAAATTCTCGGTGATTTAAAATTGGGTAAGGTAACAAAGAACATTACCGCAACTTACGCAATTTAAGAGAATTAAAGAGAATTAACATATTTTAACATTATCCAGGTAAAAAATAAATAATAAAATTATTTATTAATAATAATGGAGTGTAATAATTAATATTTCTTTTAAATACACTCATCTTTCGAACGAGGGCATCTGCAACGAAGGCCTTTTTCACGCTTGACTGATTCTGCGTCCCTCTCGCGCGTCCCTTGACAGCCTAAACTGAAGTGCCAGCGCTCGAAGTGACCTCGATGTCAGTACCGTACTGCGTAACCTCCTTCGGTTCGAAGGAGGGCGTTACCCCGGAGAATGGCCCTCGTTCGAAAGATGAGTGTACATAATCAAATAAATTTTAATCAATAACATTTGTATTTATTTTTTTATTTAGCATTCTAATATTACGTCACACTCGATAGGTAACGTTGAAATCTGTAGTAGAATCTTATCTGAATGAGTTCAGAACATTATTTACATAGGAGTTTTACTGAAATTCATTTTTATAGATTAAAGTAAGTGAAAAAATGTAATGTAATTGATATAAATGACATAAGTTATAAAAAAAACTATAAAAATTAAAAAAAAAAAAAGAAATTCTCGAATATTGCAAGGCATTTTATTTTACCAAGAACGGGAATATTACCTCGGTAATATTACTCACTAAGAACTCTAGTTATACACCTTTTGTTTGAGACATTTTCTTTAATTTTACATATTAACTGAAATAATCGCAAAAAAACCATCATTTTATGGGTTTTTCATGGTTTTTGTCATTAAAGTCAAATTTGCGCCAATTTTCACTATGATATTCGTAATCAGTGCATCAAAATAAGTATACGTAATGCCAAATGAATCGGAGGTAACCACTATTCGGAACTTTATCCCAAAAAATAGCGAATAGTAACCAGTGTTGCCAGATTAGGGGCATTTTTCTCATTTCCTCTCAGGTGATTGACGACATGTGGTGCAAGAGCAAGTAAGACAAATGCCCCTAATCTGGCAACACTGACAGTAACATACCTGTTCGGATGAAGGTACTATTCTCGTCACTTCTCTAACAATAACGAGTACCAATACTCGTCCACATGCTTTTAAAACTTCTACCGCATCATAATGGTCAACATTAACTACCGAAACTCCGTTTACTGAAAGAACTTTATCTGCTACCCTTAATCCGGCAAGATCAGCAGGACCACCTAAAATATGACAAAAATGATAAAGAGAAAAACGTAAAAAAAATAATACAAGGTATAAAAGAAACAGATTGATTTCGAATTTTTTATTACAGGATTTTATGAAATGATCTCAACAAATTTTGAACAATCTCAAGAGATTTAAAGAAAATCTTAGCGGTTGTAAGGGATTTAAAAATATAAAAAAATTTGCTATCCAATCACATTTCATAGTCCTCAGGGATTGACTCTTGCAAAAAAAAAAAGTGGGAATTTTTCAGTGTAGCCGAAGTGGAGTCTCGTAAGAGAGTGGCAGTATTTTCTAGTGACGGATTAAACAGAAATTTAGAACAGGTATATTTTGTAATTAAAAATTGTTTCTCACAATTTTAGGAGATTTGAAAAAATGTTAATATTTGGTATTTTTGAAAAATTCATCAAATTCTTTAAAAAATTTTAAATCTGGTGAAAAGATATTGATATTGTCTGCTAACCTTAAAAATTAACCATAAAATATTTCAATAAGTAGAAATTATTTTTATTTTGAAATTTCTTCACATATTTTTGTAATTCTTAAGACCCATTCATATCTTTTTAAATATTATTTAATTTCTCAGATTTCTCAAAATCGTTGAAAATTATATTTTGCTATTAGAAAAAATAATTGAGAAGTTTTAATTCTTGAAATATAAAATTTTAAAATTCTTTATCTAATTGCAGGAATTTGCATAAGTTTCATAAAATTCCTTTATTATCCTTCACAATTTAGTGAAAATTCCTTTAAATTCCTGATATTTCTTTAAATTACTAAAATATAAAATATCGTAAAATCCCTTAAAATCAACATTTAAAATCCCATAAACTGTCATGAATTCTCTTAAAATTCCTGAAAATCCAATGAAACCTCCTAAAATTCCAAAATCTATCACTATCACCCTTAAAATTAATAAAAATCCTATGAAATCTTATGAAATTCCTTTAAATATCGCAAAATCAATTGATATTTCTTTCCATTACTCAAAATATCTTAAAGTTGATTAAAATTACTTAGAATCTCCTAAAATATCATCAAATCCCATGAAATTCAATGAAATCTCGTGAATTCCTTGAAATCCTCAAATTCGTTAAAATAACTTAATATCCTACGAAATATCGTAAAATCTTTGAAAATTATTTAAAATTTCATGCAATTTCGTAGAATCCTTTAAAATTTCAAAAAATTCTTCGAAATACCGTGATATCACCTAACATTTCTAAAATCTCAAAAAATTTCATAAAACCCTTTTAAATTCCTTAATATTATTCAAGATTCCATGAAATATCATTAAATCTCTTAAAATACCTTAAAATCTAATGAAACATCGTAGAATGCTTAAAAATCTTCTAAAACTTTCTCAAATTACTTAAAATTCCACAAAATATATAGTCAAATACTTTAAAATAACTTTATAATCTCATAATATCTCATAATTCTGATGGTAACTGATCTGTGAATATACGAATATAAATATTATTAAATAATAATATATTACAAAGTGATATAAAAAAACGAAGGAAAAGTTATTTTTTAATTTAAAATCTGTTTAATTTCCCAAATAATGTTCACTAACCTTTCTAGGTGTATATTTTGAAATATCTTGTTGCTTCACTAATAATAGTAGGTACAGTATAATTTCTTTAAATATGTTAGATGATTGATCTCAAAATCTATAAATCAATTTTAAAATGTAAAATGAATTTTACCTTCTGTTACTCTCGAAATAAATATCCCTTCGTCTTCCCCTTTGAAGGGCGTAGAACCAATTCCACCGGCTATAGATAACCCAAGTCCACCAGTAGTTCTTTCAATATGAATTTCATATTGTTCTTCTCGTATTTCTAACGACGGTTCAGCATCAGATGCTGCTCCTGTAAAATACATAAACTTTAATTATGATCATCCAAGTCCCCTACAAATACTTTCTATAAAATCAAAATTATAGTATTCACATTAGTTTTGGGTAAGTTACTTTTTTTGAGCAACTAGTTAAAGTTACTTTTTTTCTCTTCCTTAAGTTATAAATTTAAAAATAGAAATAATTAATATAAGATTAATAAAATTAGTTACTACCCGACACTGATTCACATACTGGTGAAAGTTTATTATACGAGTAATAAAAAAGAATACAGTCGTTAAATAAATTTCGTTAATTTCGTTTGAAAAGTGTCAGTCTTACTTTTGAAACTCCTACTGTATCTTCCTTTTCTCGGAAAATATAAACGATATTTTTTAGGCATGTTAATACGGAAAGAATAAATCACCAAATTTTTTGCTATTTCGCGTTGTAATTTAACATTTATCATTTACTTTTTGTACTACGCATCATACGCTACAAGAAACAAACAATCGAGTAGGTATTCCACTAAAAGAGTACAGAACGTTTCAACGATAAGGAAATGATTAATACTATATCTTATCGCATCTTTCGTTCTGATAACAATGTAAATATAACATAGTAACTACAGTCTACTGTCAGTCTACTTTGAAAGTTCATACGTAAATTTTGTTTTAATTTTGGCAATTATAAATCAAATTGCAAGTCAAGTAATCATAAGTTTATCATAAGAGTAAAATTCTTATTAGAACTATTATATTTCAATATTTCAAAAAATAAAGTAAATCGTCGTAACATTTAAAATCTGCAATACAAGATGGGAAAGTGGATTAATTTAATCTAAACTAAATTTTGAAAAGCGTCACGACGCTCCAGTAAAATCAATTTTTCAATGAAATTTTAGTCATCACATTACCTGTTATCATTTTAAAAAGGTGAGAAATAATAACGAAAATACTACAAAATTTGACTAAAAGAAAAAAAAATAATTTAAGGGCAATTTAGTTTACCCAATTATACATTCATAATAATAAATATTTTTAGCTAATAAGAGTCAAGAAACCTTCGTGTACATGAGAGGAAGGTTTATTGACTCTTATCCGTTAAAAATATTTATTATTATGAATGTATAATTGGGTATACTAAATTGCTCTTATGGTAAAGTATCACATGCCCTTAAATGTAAACTTAAAAAATTTTTCAATATTTAAAATAAACGTTTTGTCCTTAAATTTCTTAGAAAATCTAAGAAAAATTGAACAAATGAGAAATAAATTTATTTATTTATTTATTCTCCTTGACCGTTTCCTTATGTCATATCCCTTTACAATTACCCTTTAATATTTCCATTTGCCATTCCCATTTGCCATTTCCATTTACCTCTGCAATTCACTTTAGTATTCCCCTTTACCATTTCTCATTGCCAATTTTTACGGCAAAATAATAATGTCGAAAAATGAAAGAAAAAAATTTATTTTCAGCTAAAAGAAAAAATACGTGTCTTATGAAATTGACTGGAAAACAACATATTTGATTATTTGTATAATACAAAAATATGACCTTCGCGGACCGGTTGTTTGGAAATGAAAAGGACCCTATATAATTAGTGAAAATAAAAGCAAACCTATAGATGAATTTTTTCAATAGACACAAGTCAAGTTAATACAGAAGCCTTAGACTTAATCATGTGAATAGACATGGTATTTCTCGTAAAATAGAAATTTTTATATTGTAGGATAAACCGGGGCTAAGCCGAACAGTTAATAATCAATGATTTTTCTAAACTTATAAAATATAGAATTGATCTTTCTTTTTCTCATTTCGAGTCCTACATTATTACATATCATATTTCTCTATGTATTAATCACATAAATAGAACAATGATATAATAATTTAATTATTTATAACAAGCTGTACTTCGTCGGCTTTACTCTACACCTTAGTGTAAATGCGACCTGTAGCTTTCTATGAAAATCAAAAGATTTGAACATTGCAAAATATAATGATTAGTTTCTGTGTATTGAAAGTATGAGATTAAACGCGCGCTTCGCGTGCACATTTATTTTCTTTTTAAATTTACAAGGCATTTACAAATGCATGTTTTTTTATAATAGGATGTCGTATTCTATAAATTAAATAATTACAACATTTATTTTGTTTAAAAAAAATAATAATTGTTAAATTGTTTTAAAAATTAATTACTATTGATGTTTACTCTAAAATATTTATTTAAGATTAAAGATTACCCGCGTCACGCGCCATTTTCGATATTCACCGCGTCATCACTTTCATCTGACCAATAAGGAAAAAGTGTTACGTTACTAATGATCTTTTTTATAATAGGATAAGCCAAATTACCTTTAAAGATATTCAGAAAGAAGAATACATTATTTTGAATAAAAATAGTGATAGCTACGATATAACCACTTTATGTAACTGAAATTACATAATAGAAAATCTTTATATATAAAGCTTACTTTAATTCTCTACAGTCAGTAAAGCAGGTTTTTTGTACACTCGACTTTCCCAATATTAAACATTGCAGTATTAACAACCTCCCAATATTAAGCACATTCATTTCTCAATATTAACCAGCAGTTAATATTTATTTATTTATTCACGTGCAATACGCATGCGCAATTGATGTAATATTTGAGAAAAGAAATGAGTTCCGTTGAGACCTTGGTTGAAAACGGATGTGCTTCTGTAAAATCTTGCTTTCCGGTACGGTGTACGAGTTACAAATTACGCGATAGTGTGCTATTCTGATAAATGTTTTGATCGCTCAGCACTAAACATGCGAAACGAAGTTGAATTTTATCCCAGGTCTGGTTATTATAACCATAGCCGGCGGCGGCCATTTTTAAAGAATTTGTCGCCAACCATGTGTGAATGCGTTCTTTAATTTTCTCGTGTGCGATTTAAACTCCAGCGATAGTAGATCCGAAAATCGTTACGGAGACATGGCCTCCAGCACGAGCATCGAAAACGTCTCATTGATAGACGCAGATGGTGCTGATGCCCTCTTGTTTTTAAAAAATCAAAAAATTAATGACCTTGACCTCAACTCTAACAATTCAGATTTCTCAAGGAAAAGGCTGAGGAGGAGGAAGAGAAGGGGGGGGGGTAAAAGAAACAGCGTATTAAGCCTTCTGATTGCCACCTCAGCTGCATGAATCAAAGTCTCCCTCTAGACTCAGATGTGGAATTCGAAGAAAATGAAATCCCACCAACCCCACCCCGCGATTACATCATCATTCCGGAGACCCAGACGCCTCGCGACCCGGAGGTCTCAATCACACCCCTGACTGCAACCCAAAAGACAGTTAAGGAGACTGTCCAGCTCCGCTACAGTGACTATGAAAAGGGCGAATGCCCAATTATAATCCAACGCGACCCTAAATCAGCAAGTTCTAAACAGAACATAGCCCCTGATACTTGCGGCCGAATGTTCTTGAAGCATTTCCCGGGCCAAATTAATGATGTACGTAGCAGCGGTTTCGGCAAACTACGTATAATGGCTAAATCCCCAAAAATTGCAAATCTCTTACTTAATGAGATCCCTAAAAAAATCGAAGGACTCATCACAATCGTCCCATCAAGCTTCGTGTAATGCCAAGGAGTCATCCGTGGAGTTTCCCACGAAATTTTTAACAGTGACATCAGACAGAACTTGGAGATACTTGGTCAGTTGAGAGACAGGACAAAGGTTATCGGAGTTTTACGACTCAATCGAAAATCCATTGACCCTGAGTCTCAGCAGGCCAAGTTCATCCCCACCAAGTCTGTTCTGGTTACTTTTGAAATCACATCCCTCCCAAAAAGAACATCTCCCTTTTTAGCGTCCTTTTCGGTCGATCCATACAACCCAGACCCTAGAATTTGCATCAAATGTTTCAGATATGGCCACATCAATAAACACTGTAAGTCCAATATGCGCTGTAAGCGCTGCGGTGCCACAGAGGCTCACACTGAGAAGAAAACGTGCCCCAACCTTAATAGCCCAAAGTGTGTAAACTGTGGAGGAAACCACATGCCCACTTATAAAGGATGCCCGGAATACATCTTACAAAAGGACCTTCGTGTGTTTGCAGTAAAACACAAACTCCCATTTAAAGAAGCCAAATCGATCCTCAGATCCGGCAAAGGAGCTGACATTGCTCCCTCTCCTCCACAAGCGTTCAATTTCTCTAGGTTTCCCGAATTGAACGATGCTTCTGAGGCCTCCTTTGTAGGCCCTCAACTACATGCCGCTGGACCATCGCATTCTCAAACCCTGAAATCTTCTCCCACAACCTCATCTGAGAAACAAAAATCCCAAAAAAATTGGAAACATACGGAGACTGATCAATTCTCCTCCCCACATGTCCCACTTCAGCAGTGTTCTCGTAGAAATCCTGCGACACTCTACTGTCACTCTTTAAACAATGGCAGAGATGACAGCTCCTTGCCCAATGGCTTTGCCCTCAGGACGCCACCCGCATCAGCTTCCTCTCCAATCCCCCCCCCACCCAGTTTCTCATGCATCAACTTTCAACGCCTTTGTACAGATTGAGGACCCAAAAGAGTCCACATCATCTATCATCAACGCGACCCTGTCTGCTCTGATGAGTTTGATAGAAATTATAGCCTCTAACTCCCTCAGAACAGATGAAAGTCAAAACGTTTTAAATAAAGCCATAAGCTGTGTAAATCTTCTCTCTAAATCTTTAATTGCACACAATGGTTCAGCTTAATGGATTGAGAGTTGTACAGTGGAATTGCCCGAGAGCCTTGAACAAACAAGGCGACCTTGCAAATATCCGTGACCAATTTGATATCTTAATTTTATCTGAGACCTTTCTAAAACCTACTAAACAAAATTTCAAAATTAAAGACTTTAATATCATCAGAGCAGATAGGCGAAGCAATAGCCGTGGAGGCTTAGCCATAGCCATCAAAAGGGGAATTACATTCTCCAGAGTCACCAGCATTCCCAACATTGAAAATAGTCTTGAGGCTCTTGCAATCTCAGTGGGAACTTCCTCAGGTGAACTTCTCATAGTTTCTTTTTACAGAGTGTTTATATACAAGATGTCCCACCACCTATGAACGTGCCGGTACTGGGTGATAAAAGATAAAAAAATAAACAGAAAAGTCCTTTGGCAAAATTTGATTTGGGCCTTAGTTTGAGCACAATAAAGCTTCAAAGTTGGGCATAATGAACCAATCAGAAGCGAGAAGTCAATCGCCTGAAGTGAACCGTTATCACACACACTATCTTAACACTTATGTGACAAACAAATGGTTGCTAATGTCGCTTCTCATTGGTTCATTATGCCCAACTTTGAAGCTTTATTGTGCCCAAACTAAGACCCAGATCAAATTTTGCCAAAGGACTTTTCTGTTTCTTTTTTTGTCCTCATCACCTAGTACCGGCACGTTCATAGGTGGTGGGACACCCTGTATAATTCCACTTCTTGTACCATAAAAACATATTTTTCAAAATTAATGGCGAACTGATAGGCCCTAGGTGCAGTACAGTTGGCCTTCCTCAAGGAAGTATTCTCAGCCCAATTAATTACTCTATCTATACCAGGAAAATTCACAGTCTTATATATAATAATTGCTTTATCCTTGAATTTACTGATGACATCGCGATTTGCTGTCGCTCAGATGATCCAAATGTTTGCATCCAGTCACTTGAACAATCCCTTGATTCTCTCGCTGCCTCACTGGAGCAAAGAGGACTCGAGCTCTGCCCGGAAATGACCAAATTGATTCTTTTCAATAGGCGGAAGCTGGATACCCCGCTTTTTCCCTTAATCTAAACAACACCCTAATTTCCCCCTCCACCCATGCCAGATTTCTTGGAATAATTTTTGACTTCAGTTTTTCCTTTCAATATCACTTCCTCTATTTATGCGATAAAACCAGAAAAATCCTGAACATTTTAAAAGTCCTGAGAGGTATCTGGTGAGGTGCAGACCCTTACATCCTTAGGATGGTATAAGTCTCACTCATTAGGAGCAGTGTAGAATATGGATCCATTTGTCGAATGAGAAGTAATCCTTTCTAGCGGAATTGTCCCTTCTAGTGGTTACCCATGCGACCCTAATATCGACGAAGATCTGGACCATATCTTCTGGGCCTGCCCCAGATTTGATGCCCATAGTTCAGACCTAATTAAAGCTCTTACCAAAATCTTTAAATGCCCCCCACCTTTTTGTACATACCAAATTTTAGTCAACCTATCAGTTAAGATTGCTTCTCATATTTTTAAATTCTTAAATAAAGCCACGATATAGCGCAACCGAGACCTGCCCGACATTTCCTGTTACAGATTATGAGGAGTTCACACTCCCAACCACCTGGTCATGGCCGAATATATGGAGCTTTAAAACAAATATAGTGCCAACGTAGAATTGAAGAAGAGAAAAGGAATTTCGTTAATATTGGAAGAGTCGAATGTATTGGTAGGTTAGACATCTTTGAGTAATTGGTTTTCACCAGTAGAATGTCAACAAATAAAGTAATTATATATCTTACAAATAATCTTGAAGAATTAGAATAAATAAAATAGTAATAAATAATAGTTAATTGCAAGAGTTAACGAATAATGAATGAATTCCAAAAAGTTTATTGCATTTAGCTCAGAAAACAAGTGGCAGTTCTACAGTACCAAACACATATATCGACAAAACTTATGATACGTGTTACCACGTACACTCGACGTTCCCAATAGTAACGTTCTCAATAGTAAAGAACCCATCTCGCAATAAGCACTTGAGTTTAAAATACTAAAAATAGTATTTGATATGCAATACGCATGCGCAATTGATGTGACTATAGAGAAAAGGAATTTCTTTACTATTGGGAACGTTGAGCGTAACTATTAAAATGGTCCCTTTTACCACAGTGACGAGGCATAAATTATTTATGAGATTTGATGTATTTTAGACTTGAATTACGTTTAATTATTATAATTACGTGATGTGATATTATTTCAACTATCAAAATATCAAAATGACATACTGTAAGTATTAACATTAAAGTCAGAAGTGTTATATTTCTGCCAGCGAATCTTCCATTCTTACGTTTTCAAAACTGTTTTCGGTATACTTTTTCTTTTACAACGTTAATTTTTAAAATTTAAATAAGTTACAATATAGAGATATTGTATATACAATAATGATATAATCCTCATAATCTGTAACAGGAAATGTCGGGCAGGTCTCGGTTGCGCTATATCGTGGCTTTATTTAAGAATTTAAAAATATGAGAAGCAATATATACAATAAAATAGATTTATTTTATGCAAAGTGGAATTCAAATTATTAAATTCCAATGTTACGTGATCGTAACTAATTAAAAAATCGAAATGTTTTCAAACACGTGGAAGAGTCGATGTGAGAGAGAAATATAAATACCTTTGAGACCTAACGAGGGAAGACCTCCATTAACCAAAAGCGAGGAAACGAGAACTCATAAAATTCATGGGGAGTCAAACTGATTCTCTTACAGAGGAAAAGTCACAATGGAGGATGATCCCTACAGAATGTAAAAATGATACGGAAATCAAAGTCTCAGTCTTGGTCTCATTTTCAGTCTCAGTCTCGATCTCAGTCTTGCGGTTACAGTCTAAGTCTAAGTCTAACCAGTCTATTCCGCAACCCCTAACGGAGTCAGTGTAATTCGTGGGTTTCGACCACTAAGTGTGAACTGTAAAAGTCTAATCATCAGTTTTGAAATCAGACTCCGGACCTATCCGTGAGGCCCGTCAACCTTCCGAATTACAGTTCGGTACCTACTGAAGTTCCAAGTTACAGTTGGTGTTCAACATCCCAATTCGATCCCTAGGGAAGGTGCCTGAAACACTCGGAAAAAGACAGCTAACACCTAGAAGAATCTTGGAAGCTGCAACTGATAAAATTCTAAAAACAAGTAAGTTCCCACCATTTAAGTCTCTATATCTCCTAACTTTTAATATAAACCTAATCTGAAACGTTCTTTATGGAACGGTGTCATATATCAAGGAGTTCCTCTCGCTGTCCACTACTCTCTCTCTTGGTCTCTCTCTATCTCTCTCTCTCACTCTTAAACGTGTCTACTTCTTTGGCTTGATCTCGTCCTAATTCACTTACGTGGATTTAAAACGAGAACTAATAGGGAAATTGGCTATTTTATTATCCTCTCTAGGACATAACACTAACATCGTTATAAGAAAAATCACCTTTAGCCCACCAGTCAGTTTTGCCCCGGTTTACCCTATCACTTGCAGAAATCGATTCAAAATCAAAAGAAAATTACCTTGACTGTGTTGATCAAAATTTTCTACCGAGTCCATTGGAGCTGGATAAGTAACTGTAGTGTCATCATTCTTCTTCATTAGTGCCTAGGATAAATAAATAAAAAAATTAATGCAATGAAATGCTATGAATATAATGTTAATGTTACGAATATATAGTAAAATTAAAAATAGGTGAGGATAAAAGGCAGATAAATTAGCGTATATAAAGCAATAATTTTATAATTAGCACGACGATAACTATAGCAAATGACTCAAATGTGAATTAGTCCGAACGGAAGGAAATAGTAGTATAGTTCAAATATTGAAGGAAATAATGAAAGGATATCTTTGTGAATATTTCTTCATTTATGCATTGTCGTTATAATATTATACAGATATATTGTTTATTTGTAAGATAAAGCCTTAAACTTTTGTAACGCCCACAGTTTCAAGTAGACCTCTACATTTTTTGTCCTCAAGAGCAAAACAAATTTGCATTTACCCAATAGATATGTAACAAACAGAAAAAGAAAGCAATCAACGCTACGAAAAATTATTCTTTAAAAAAAGCACACTTTGTCTCAAAATATATGAAGGCTAACCTGTGCTATGATGGAAGCAACTTTTTCCTTGTCAATTGACGTGTGAATACGCTTATTTTTCAAATGGTGTGGGGTGTCCCGGCGATGAAGCCTATTTGGCTTGCCAGAATCACCCCCACCCTCATAATCCGCGTCATCCATTATAGAAAATTCAACATGCCTCTGTGTATCTTCACTTTCAGAATCATCCTCATCCCTACCTCTCGAACCCGTTACTGAATCTTCGAACTCCACATCCTGCAAAAGGATCCTACACTCATACCAAGTACATAAATATTGCATAATTGCACTACGGGAAGAACAATACAAGATTTTACAAAATATTGAATTTTAAAATCTTTATGCACATTTAGAATTTTTATAAAATTCATTTCTTAATTATAATTTTTCAAAAAATCAAAATTCAAAGCTAAAATAAGAAGGTTTTTTGCATCGTATAAAAGTATGTTCCCTAATATCAATAAATTTTAATAAAAAATATGAAAGATTCTTTGTTTAGAGAAAAAAGAATTATATATGGGCCACTCCATACAAAATTTACAATCAAAAATTTATTTCGCGCGAAATATTTTTTTTGTTTGTGTTTTTTGGTCGAAAATATTATACACGTATTTTTTATTTCGACATAATCTTTAAAATTTCGGAGTTGTGAATTTTCAAAATTTTCAAGCTCGAAAAATCTACCTCTAAATATTTGCGTATAAAAAAAAAAGAATTCTATTAAAAAAATATGTGGCTGCAATAATATTTAGGATTTTTTCTTAGCTTTTCAATAAGCATTACAAGAAATTCATTAGATAAATTGTTTATAAAAATATGGCCTATTTTTATAAACAAATCATTTTTTTAAACTTTGGAACTAATTAAAAAATTTATTTTATTGAAAAATGTACTTCACACACTTTAGTAACTACTCCCAAAGTTTGGGAATGGACCATTGAAAATTGTCTGTAATAAATTTTTTAACTTTAGCTATCGTGCTGGATGTTCGTTTGCCCAGCCGGATCAGGCGATTGCTTGTGGTTCGAGCACGAGAGCTAAAATTCAAAAATTTATTACAAACATAATTTTCAACGGTCAATTCCCAAATTTTGGGAATAGTGACTAAAGTGTCTGAAGTACATTTTTCAATTAAAAAAGATATAAAAAATTAATCCGAAATTTGAAAGATAATATCGAAATAAAAAATCTGCCCGCTTACGCGGGCACATTCTCATACACAAATCGCGCTTCGCGCGCTTGCGCTCTTCGGGACGCTTGCGAGCGTCGCGACGTTTGCACCTATTTGTTTTTAAATTACTACAAAATGCAAACGAAAGCTAATTTACTTAAGGTTCGATCGACCTTAAGGAGCATATTCTCATCAGGGCACTCGCGTTTCGCGCTCGATATTTCATTTAAACCTCGCGCTTCGCGCTCGGCTTTGTTTAATAATATTTTTCATGATTAAAACGAAAACTACTCATCTTGTTGAAAAATGTTTCAAGGGGAACTTGTAGATCTTTTTAAGGCCAATAATTATGTTCCTTATAATTTTCTCTGTATCTCGCGTTATTTGACTCAAAATTTGAATTTTAGATTTTTTTAAGGAAATTCAAAAAGTTATTATGCCTATCCTATAGAGTGTTCAAAAATAAACATTTTTCATCTTTAGACTTGTTTTCATATCGTGCGTTGTTTGGCTTCTAATTCAAGTTTTATTTCATTTTTTTGGATTTTCAAAATTTTATAAGTCTTTCAATTTTTTTTTATCCAAAAAAGTCATTAAGAAAAATTGTTTGTCTTTTTGAGTACTATGAACATCCGTCATTAGAATTTTAAAATTTAAAAAAAAAGTTGTTTCAAAAATTTTCAAAATGCTCCAACTTTTTGAATTTTTATCCAAAATGGCTGACCAACGAACTTGACCTTCATTTTGGGACACTAAAAGAGTATACCAAAGGACAATCCAATCGGTCAATTCTTTCGAAAGTTATCGTGCTAACAAACTAAAATCTACAGACAGATAGACAGGCACATTCGTAAAAACATGTTTTTCGGGTTCAGGGGATCCCAAAACGTGGACATTTGATGAAAACTGGGGGGGTCAAATTTTACACAAATCTAATACATTCTCTCTGATGAGAATGTAAAAAATACGTGTACAATATATTCGACCAAAAAACACAACAACAAAAAATATTTCGCGCGAAATCAATTTTTGATTGTAAATTTTGTATGCCCATTAGGGTGGCACTTATTTACCAAATGCATTGAATATCGGCTCCTGTCCCGGGAATCGATTATTTATACCATAAAACTATGAAAGCAGGTGCGAAACCGGATTTAAAAAGTGTTTAACACGTTTCACTTTACAAAAAACTCTTTTTTCGAATTTTTTCAAATTTTTCATACTCCTAAGCTGTCCCTTCTTGGTCTATGCTTTCTAGGGACCCCTAATCTATTGAGATCGTTTACGTGGATGATAACAGTGTGCTCCAACTTTTTGAATTTTTATCCAAAATGGCTGGCCAACGAACGTGACCTTTATTTTAGAACACTAAAAGCCTAAACAAATTTTCGATTTAGGGTAAAAATAAGTAAATTTGACACTAAAGTGTGACTTTTGAACTAGGAAAGCAGAAGAAGAAGAAGAAGAAGAAATCAGTTAGTGAACCTTAAAAAGTGAATTACTAATATTTTACTCTGAATTAGTAGTTTTTAACTAATTGATAGTAAAAATGCTTCCTAAAGTATATTAGTAAACGATTCGGCACTATTTCATTAGAACTCCCTAAAGAAACAGTAAAAACTCACTGTTTCAAATTTAGAGAGTAACGATTTCTAGAGAAGGATATTGAAAGTCTAAATAGTTCTGCTATCCTAGGAAAAAATCCTTGATAAGTGGACGGTGCGCTACTAAGTGCTTGAAGCTCACCCGACTGTAAACAAGTAGCTGTCTATTAAAAAGTACCCAACGGTCCACTCTGAAATTTTTATGAGATAAACTATAACGAATATTTTAATCCTGGAAAAAACGATTTTTAAGATGTCCATTTTCCGTAAATGCCATTTATTTAGAACAATTGCATGTTTCTTACATAAAAAAAAGGAATAATTTTTTCATTCATCGCTATTTGCAACGTGTAGGTAATCGTCGACTTTACCTGAAAATTTCATTGTTTTCTAGGAAATAGTTTGCGAACTGAATGATTAAAAAAAAATACGTGTCTATTTGTTTTGTATCTAAAGCACGAAAAAAAAATATTCGAGGCGATTTTATCTTTCAGTTCTAAATATGATATGGAATCTCCCTTATATTCCCATGATTGTGTGTAGATAGTACCAAATAATATTTTTGTATAGTATAGTTACATTTGACAAAAAAGGATATATTACCGACTGAAAATGTACGCTAGATGTAAAAGCGGTCGTCTTGTTTTTAGTGGAATATCTGCGAGAGCTGTATGATAAATACTAAATCCACAATAAATTACCATTTTACAATTCACAGTTTGATTTTTTTCTACATAAGTTTTTGTTAGTTTTTTTCTCTTTTTCTGTTTTGTTTTTAACTGTTCATATTAACACCATTATGGCACACTGAAAATATCTTCAATTTTATCCGTTTAATTCAATATAGATTTAATTCAATGTAAATTCTGAACCAATTTTTTTTGGCGTAAATTTTCCCATTTATTAATGTTGTGTAGACAAATTTGACAGGCTCCACAGGCATCAGAATTCGCATTTTCGGTTGAGATGTGATAAAAATTATATAGTTTCTTCAATTAAACAATATCTATTTGATTATGAACATTCATTCTACTTGTTGACTTGATTTATAAGCAATATTAATAATTACACTCCATTATTATTTTATTATTCATAAATAATTGTATTATTATTTCGCTTTACCTTGATACTGTCAAAAATTGTAATTCTCATAAATTCTTTTACATTACGTAAGTAACGGTAACGTTTTCGGTAACGTTAATGGTATGAGGCCTTTTAGAGCAAAATATTATTGCATGCACGTGGATAGATACATAAATAGAAGTGAATCTCATTGGTCCTTAATGTTTGGGAAGGGATAAGGAATCCTGACCCATGGAATGGAAAGTTTGTCAACCGTTGAGGGGAGAATCGAAAAAAAATCCACACCAAAACGGAATTGTCCAATTAGTAGCCACTTGATTCATTACGAGTATTTCGACCAGGGGCATAAAAGAAGCGCACTCCGATCGATCTGCATTCAATCTTCGAAACCACTTCAACTAGAAAACTTCAGCAATGGCATCAACAGGTGCTAGAGATTTACCACCAACACCCGGGAAAGGATGGGTCGACGAATATATCGCCGACTTTAAAAGACGTAAGGCGTTGGAGGCTACACGGTCTCTGTTTAAAGAAATAGTGGTACGAGTAGCAAAGAGGAAAAGGAAGCAGCAGCGGTGAGAGCAGAAGTTCCTGGAGCTTTTTGGAGAAAGTCCAGTGAAGAATAGAAAGCAGCAGGAAGAATTGGAGGTTCCCAAAGTAACCTCAAGGGTTCCAATGGCGGACAAACTTCACAAAAGATTTCTGGAGCTCTAAGAGGTGACAGTTCTAGGGAATAATCATTTAAATTTTTAAAAACAAACGGCCCTTGTCAGGGCCGCCAAATTGTTTTACATAGAAATAACTTTTTCTATAAACAAGTTTATATTTTAATGAATTTATTCTATTATTTTAGATTTTTTAAAAATATTTATTTTAAATTAATATTTAATTGACTGCGATGAAATTGTTTGTGCAAAAATATACGTGAGAAGGAAGAGTTACATGGATTAAAATGGTTCCTGAATTAAATAGTGAATAAAAATAACGATATGACCAATTTCACAGGAGATCAGACACGGAGTCGATAGTCATATTAAGGAATTGTTGGGGTCTTATATATATTTTTTTGAAAGTTAAAATATAAGATACTTCTTTTTTTGTGTATTTTTTTTTTGCTTTCTGATAGAGCAAGCAGTTGCCCCACCCAACTCGAGTACCGTGTTCGTACTATGAAGGAATCATCCTATGAGGATCATCCTGGCTAAACTAGTCCTTATGAAAAAATTAAAAAAAAGAGAATTCGAAATATGTATTCTTATTTGAAACATCAACAGTTTTATATCTTGAATTAGTTGATATCATATATTTGTGTGAGAAAGAAAAAAAAAATGTTTAGTCAATAAAAAATATAGATATATATTTCTGATATTTCACCTTTGAAAACTATGTATATATATTAAACTCAAACAATTCAACGTAACATTCAACGACTCAATCTTCGATGTCATATGAAATCAGTCAATATATGTAAATTTAAAGATGAATTCGAATAATATCTGGTGTAATTTATACGTAGTTTTAAACGTATAACACCTAGAAATCGCGAAGTTAATAGGAATTAAAAAGGGGAGGTTCTTGTCATATATATAAGTACGGTTGTGAATCCTTTTAATACTGTTGAAAAGTTTAACATTAAAAAAATATCTTAATATCATACCCTTGTAGGTTGACTCTCTAAAGATTGCTGCATAGTCTCAGAATTTGGCTGTGATGGTCCAGTAGAGTTTCGATTTGAAACTTCTGATAATAAAACATTAGGTTCTTCTTTTGAACCATCTTGAATAGGTGAATGTTGTTTGTCGTCAAAAGCATCACTTACTGTTCTTGAAGCATCATCTTCGGCTTTATCTAAGCCAAAGGTTTGTGAAACGTCCTATAAATAAAAGGAATTGAGGAATTTTAGAGTAGCTCAAAAATTAACATTTTGTAATTTTCTATAGGCAACTTCATCAAAATACTTCCTTCACATGAAAAAACTATATATATATATATATATATATATA
>UCOH01011739.1:0-36952 GCA_900474275.1 Synergus japonicus | reverse complement strand
TTCTCTCTCTCTCCGATCATTTTAAAACTATTATTCAACTAAATTTTGGATGTTCTGAAAATTGTCGAACAGCTGTTCGTCAATCCCTTTTCTTATCTGCTTGAATCACAAAATTTTGAAGTGTTGTTTTTCTTTCTTTTAATTTATTTCTGTCAATAAATTCCATATTCTCTTTTGAAACGGTAGCTCAGTGAATTCTCCCTTACCCTGCCCTCTCCGCGGTCCTGTGTTAGCCTGGAATTTTCTAAAGTAAACTTTACTAATTGTAATTTTCTTTTGCTGGTTTTTGAGGAAAACTAGCTGGCGCTCAAACGGCTTTTTTTTTTTAAATTAATAAATAATCAAATTGAATAACTCATTCGCAATTATAATCTTTAAAATAAAAGGTTATAATATATATATATATATATATATATATCCATCCTATCATGTACAAGAAACTAACCTAAAGTTACTAAATTCACTAAATTAAATAAAGTCGAGTACGGAATCATATTTGCTCACTTGATTGGGTGGTGCACTAGGGCCGGATAGACCTATTCTTTAATTGGAGGAAGAGTTATGCATTTTTGGTCGTTTGTTCAATCTCCAAGTCAGTCACTTAGAAAGAAGCCTCAGCGTATCATCATTTGAATTTGGCGCAGTATCCATCCATACTCCGTGGTCACGAAGTGGGACTGAAGTGAACTAAGTGTTGGACATTACTGCGGACGATAACTAATCGGTGTAGCGCACTTCGTTCACTGAGCGACAGACTCTCAACAGCCAATCGGCTAAGACTTTAATGAGCGTCGCTCTTACGTGATCTCCGTCCGCTTACCGACAAGACGGAAGGCGAAATTCTAACCGCCATTCCGTTCTCGACTGTATTTCTTCGCTTGTGAGATTAGTGTTCAGAGGTTATAAAAATTGATTGAGGAAGCCCTGATTAATTATACTATTAATTATACTTTTCGTTACTGACAGAGTAAATTGTTGATTGGGCATGAGCTTGTAATTGGGCGTGATTTTTTAAACTGTCAGACAAACGCTATCGATTAGAGGTATGTTTCTCGCTCTTTCCTCATTGATACTTTTTATGTTTCCGGACTCCGCTCGAAGTCGTTATTATTCATTGATTGTTTTTAAGATTATTGTGGTTATTATTACACGCTTGCGCACTTACACCGGCTCTCATTACCGAGCCTTGCTAGACGCGTCTCCCACTCCAACTCTCCCTACTCTGGGCGTCGGCCATTATTGACACATTCATTAAAAGCAGTCGCTCTGCTTGCAAATCTTCAGTTCCGCTGGGCGAGTCCCACCGACCAGGTCAGAGATTATGTCAGTAATATGATTATCGATTTTCACAATCGATAGGCGCTACTATGGTTGTCAAAATCTAACGCAGATATTATTAGTTGCGTGCTTCTAATAATAATATCTGTTACTTGTTTAACAATTACATCGAGTTGAAGTTTCAGAAATTATTAAAATACGTCGAGAGATTTATTTTCCGTCTCCGTTATACACGCTTCCGCTCTACCCGTTCTCCATTCTACCCGACCGACGTTCTCCGCTACCATAGAATCTCATGCAATACTATGTAATTCTCAGAACCTCGCTCCGCGTTGATTCACTGTTTTTTTATGTACAGCGAGCTATACTCGATTCATACTTTAAATTGTACCTTTTTATTCAGACGTAATATGATTATCTGTTATATCAAATTCCGTTACACCAAATATTTATAATTTTGTAAATATAAATGTTAAGTTAAATAAATATATTTTCGTTATTTTATTAAATAAAATTATCGGATCTGTTTCATTGCCTCTAAACCTAACCCTGGCTAGGCTGAAGCGTCCACTGAGGCAATATTTAGCAACCCCTCAAAACAGACCGTTACAAACTCTTGATTCACTTTAATCGCCATTTTGGAAATAGATTAAATATGTAAAATTGCTTTAATTTAGTATTGATTAACTTTAATAGATCCATGAATAATTTATTAAATATTGACTAAACTTATTTCTGAAATTGAGAGTCAAAACTCTAATATCTATTATGTTTGAAATCTAATGATTTAAGTTGTAATGACCATTGTCGTAATTTACGTAAATGGGCATAGTCCCATCTTGAATTATATTCAGTTAATAAATTGAATACTATGTTTATTGTAAAATCATAAATGACTCATTCTCATTGGTAAATCATGAATCCCCTTACCTCGACCTCTCTACTTGTTGAGTTAGACTGGGTAATAATAATTATTAAATTCGTTTAAAAATCAAGTTAACCTCTTTTGGTTATTTTTGTGAGTATAAAAATAACCTGGCGTCCATAAAATGAAATTGAGTAAAAATAAGCGCCTAAGCAAAGTAATAGTTTCAAGTGCCAAGTAACCTTTTGATATCTTAAATTTAGTTAAAATTCAATATAAAATAAGTCAAGGGTTATAAATTGGCGCCCAACGTGGTGCTGGGCGAAAAGAAAAATAATTTATCATTATTATCAGCCTTTATTGGACTAGGTGAAAATAAAATAATGGAAAATACTCTATCATTAAAAATTTAAATTTATTTCGTCTGATATTAGAATAAAATTTCAAAATCTAAATTATTATAAGCTTTCTTGATATCTATTATTTTGAAATATAAATTGATAAGCCTATTATTATTACTTGTGAGTCATCATTACAATAGAAGTGAGTCATGTTGTCATTGAGAATGGTTCGATAAAATCTGAATATAAGATTTTATAGAATTTAGAAGTGATTCTAAATATTATTTGTGACCTTTATGAAATTAAAATTGATATTTTATTTTAAAAATTAGACTGTGTTGAGATTCCATTTTGCTAAATCTCAGGTAAATTAACCGTGATTTATTTAATTAAAATACGATTGAATATTAATTTTGAAATTTAATTCGATTAAAAATGGCCGATTTCCCACTCCCGCCTGAACTAGAGGCAATGAATGAGAATGATTTACGCGAATATTTAAATAATAGGTACGTTCATTCAACTGACGGATCCCTCGCAGTTTTGCGTAATAGGGCCATGATTTTATTTAAAAGGAAAATAGTCCCTGAATATGACACTTGCTCCTCTGAAGGAGATCGGGAGTCAAATCATTTTTCACAAACTGTCCCGATCAACATCATTTGACGAGTGTTTTAGGGAATCAGCTCGAAAATTAATTAAATTACCTGATTGTTGGGATAACTCATGCGTTATGCCTAAGGTTAGTGGGTTCATGGTCCCAAATAGTAAGAATTGGGAGAAAAAAACTCGTGCTTCTCTTAGCACAACTACCCTGACCACCATGACTACTAGTCAGCCTTGGATAGCATCAAGGACAAATGATTATGTCCCATCAATGTACCCAACAAATTATTCGACTGCTACTACTACTGCAACAATGAGTAGTTGTCATCTTTTCAAATGTGCGACAGTAGGTACAACACTCTCAGGATTTGTACCCAACTTGAGACCACCTACCTACACACAGGATAGCCAGTCTCAAATGGAATTAAGGATTCGAGCAACTAATCAGGATTTAATCAACGAAGTTCGAAACACTCTAATCAAAGAGGATATTGAAATGGTGGATGAACCTCAAACTTCAGGATTCGAAAAATTGGAACGTCACACATCTCAGGCGAAGCCTGATAAATTTCGACAAAATGGATTATACCAGCGACCTGAATATTTGGCCGGTTATAGTTGGGCCAATAGACGTTTGGTTCCAGGATTCGCTGATACGCCAGTTTTCGAAGGCGGAGTGACGAACCCTCCTATTCCGAATAGTTCACCAATGTATGGTGCAACACCTTTTAATCATACTTGTTATTTTACCAACCAGTCTTTTCAACAATTCGCCAACAGTATACCTTATGGTGTAAATAATCCAGTTGGTCGTAAGGCGAATAACTTGAATAACTCGAATGAAGAATTAGTTCAATGGAGACCAACCAATAGGACATCCTCCCTCCCTAAACGGAATAAATCTCTGGACTCAATAGTAAAGAATTAAGGAATTAAATATCCAGGTGATAAGCAAATAAGCGTAGAGAGTTTTCTCTCTAAACTTCAGAATGGAAAGGAAGTCTGTTATCTCTCAGATGAAGAGATGCTAACAGACTGAAAGTAACTCAGTCGAATTAAATAACAAGGAAAATATAGTTTCATTTAACCAATTAGATGAACAGACAGAGAATAATCCAGTCGTAATAAATGATCTCGATAGTAGATCTATCAGATCCATTCAATCGTCTGAGAATAACTCAAACGAAGTAAGCGAGGAAATACTTAGCTTCCAGATAATTTACATAACCAGAATGGTTACACCATCTTTAATCAAGTAGGGGAATCTGATTTAGATAATCTGAATATCATGAACATTGACGAGTATAGTCAATGCGACGATGAGCCTGATGGGCTTAGCTTTTTCCTTAATGCACGTCTTCCACGTCTCCTGAATATTATTACCAAATAAAATAGAACTGTGTCTTATAAGAAACTCAGGTTCTTTCAAAAAAGGCCAATCGATGAGAAGAATCGGTAGGTTTCTCTCTATATCGGTAATAACTATTCTTTGTTCTTTGTACGTGACATCCATTAATGAATCAATCTGCTGAATATCGCGATTCTCCACATCAATTTTATATAGATCGAGTAATTTCTTGCGATTTTCTTCCATTTTTGATCTTGATTCATTCGCAGACAGTGCAGGTGCTATTGTATCCATGAAAGTTCGTGGATATTTGTGACATATTTTTTAGCAATTTGGGTTGCCATTCCTCTTATTGTATCTTTCACGTCATCTGTCATGTACTTGGTAACCAAATGTACGAGCTTCAATCTGTCTGCATCATCGGCCACTGTCCCCCTTTAGCAAGTTGTTTGGAACGATTCTGGAATGAGTTTCCAAACCTGTTCATCAAAGCTTGGAAATTGGTCAGATGACTGCTGGTCCATGCAGAACGTAGCTAATTGATCTGAGTAAAATTTAGATAGTATTAGTATAATGCAAAACGAATTTTAGTATTATCTACATATTCAAATATTAAACCACAGAAATTCAATAATAATGAATCCTCAAAATCAAAAGAATTAATAATGTTATCTGTTATTTGGCTCATGTAACCCTTCAAAATTAGGGACTCTTGTTAATTAAAGATTACACAAACTGTCCTTTGTGTCTGTTCAAAATAATTATAAAAGACTGAGGATGACACAGGTGAATTTTCTTTCCACAACCACAAATCTATAAATTACTATAGGCTTATTACAGACAAATAAAAAATCACATATATACATTATAACCTTTATTTTAAGGATTATAATTGTGAATACGTTATTAATTTTAATTATTATTTTTAATTATTATTTAATTTACTTATTTATTAACTTAAAGTTAATGTTAATGATTCAAGCGGATAAAAGAAATTAGATTGACGAATAGCTGTTCGCCAATTCTCAGAACACACAAGATTTAGTTGAATATACAAACGATAGTTTTAAATGATCGGAGAGAGAGAGAGAGAAAACTTAATTACCTGTACTTATAAGGGCGTGACAGAGCACGCGCCTTCCCCTGACTTGACCTCGGGTCAAGTTCGGCATCTTTCCAAATTTGAATTCAATTCTTCAGTAATTTAAATTATAATTTTCTGGCTTAAAGCCGAATCCAAACAATCAATTCTTACAACTGGGTGGCTCCTTCCACACCCAGGGAAATTCAGTTTGTTTAACTAAGAAAGCACTATATACAATTTTCAACGACACAAAGAACGATGCCACGATGGCCGACTTCAAGCACAGAGTGATCGAGTTAACTCTCTCTTCCTGCCTCGTGGCGTGCTCGGAAACAGGCAGCGCCACTAAGCCGAAACTAAATTAATTTCCTATGGATAAAAGTAGGACAATCGACGACCAATCATTTGAGTTGACACGCCAGTCCCAGAGATCGCGCTAGATGGTCAATTGCAGGCGACCGGCTGATTAGCTGCCATCTTCCTGGTCGTTATTGTGCACGGGAGTCACATCCGTGCACCTTGACCAGGATCCTCTTCAGGCCTAAACGATGCGGATTGGACGTCAGTGTGATAATGTGTGTGTGACTCTGAGCTCCAGTGGCTCACAGTTAATATGAAACAAATAAGAAGTGTGATCTTTTAGTTGTGGTGCGAGTGAATGAATTTTTCAGGTTCCGGATTGTTGTCTGGTTGGTCAGCTGATTTCGTAGAGCTCATGTGCTCCAGTCAGCTGACAGGTTGTGTGCAAACAACCAACACTCTGTGCTGGGAGTTTATCGCGAACAAATGAATTTAAAAAGTTAAATACTAAAAATGTGCGTGGTATAAAATATACCACGTAACAACATATAGCGTATACTACCTATTGCTACAACTTGCTCGGCTTCTTTTTTCTTCAAAGTTTCGATCAAAATACGCAAAAAATTGTGGTTTTTTAAGTACAATTTTTAGTTTCAATGGTGGCTGTTGATTCCTAACACGATCTTCATCGTAAGCCAAAAGAACCGAATCGTCCTCGATCATCGAATTACATTCTTCAAAATGAACCTTAAAAATAAATAAAATCAATGATAATATTTGAAAAATAACAATAAGAGTAAACTTTTGCAAAAAAAATTAGATATAGCGTGGCTACTCATTACAATTATTAATTTAATAAATTTGTTTTAAAATTCATCATCTACAAGATTGAATTTTCGTTTTGCCTCTGAAATTATTCCTAAAATGGAATCCGCACATATCGCTGCTCTAATTTCTTCATTAGGATAGCATATTCTAAATAGAGGCATCCTTAAAGCAGAAAATATTTTTAAAAAAAACAAACAAATAAATATCCGCAACAAGTAATAAGTTTTCATGACAAGCCAATGTCCAATTGACAATAACTTTGAAAGTTTTAAATGATCAAGGCATTTTTCTATTCATGAATTTACTGAAGAAAGTACTATAGTCAGAGGTTTGAAAGGAATGCATGATGAGGTTTTATGCATAGCATGTTTCCCAAATTGTACTGTTGCATCGGTTTATAATCTACCACACAGGATAGAGGAAGACATTCGTACTGTATCGTTCGTCCCAATTCGTAAGCTCGCAAATATGGCCAGAAGTAGTTTTCAACAATTTCAACTACTATAAATATCGTCTGCTCATTGTCACAAAGAAACATGCATATTTTTCCAATGACAATTTCTTGTTGATAACCTCTCTGACGTATAGCTAAGGCATTGCCTTTCTTATAGTCAGTACCTTGTACTGAAACCCTACTGCACTCTTGCAGAACTGCAGATAAATTAGCTTTTTTTACCGCAAATTTAATCTTTTCGTCACAGATTTGAACATGAAAATCATTGGGTTCGAAGATATGTACACGAAACCTGATATCTGCTCCTAAACAAATTAAACTTTGATGAAGTTCATGTTTTTCATCTAGTGACTTGTTGATGTTGATGAAATTATGAATGAAGCGAACCAATCGTCTAAAAAAAGTATGTTTATTTTCGAACCGCAAAGTCCAAACTTTCATTAAAGGTCCAAATTCCAAAATTAATTGTGGGTAATGTCTGAGGTAATGGTGTTTTAGTCGTAGGTTTACGCCAAATAAGCTTTGTCTTGCTAATAGGTATTCACAAATAATTCTTCCCACAAAAAATAGGCAAGATTGAGCAATTATTGGTGCACAGCTGATTTCAACAATTTCCGTTAATAAAATAAGCACAACTCTTCATTCTCAGAATCCTGTATTTTATCTTCAAGAGTTAAAGGTAATAACCTTAAAAAATTCCAGACTTGCCAAGCTCCTCCAGAAATTTTTTCTCCTTATGCAGATACTGGACAAGGCTTCTCTGCTCTGTCTTCTTTAGAATATGAAAACGATTTTATTCGACTATTCATTTGCACAAGAGACAACCAACCTTCTTCGATCAATCTATTGATGTATAATCTTAAATCATACGCGACTACACCTTCGAACAAATCATGTCCAAGACAAGGTGGAAGGCCTGCTTCACAAACATGGAAGTTTTCTAATTTATTAAATATCCAATCAAACTTCACGCCTTCATAAGAAACTTTCGATTTGATTTTTTCCAAGGCAGCATTGTATAAATTTACAGTACGCGGTTCTGACACTTTACACACCTGTTTTTCATCAATAAACTCTTTCCTTGTTATCATACAATATCTGCAAAAGTAGTTTGCTTTGCTGAAGTTTTCAACCAATCCACTCAAACTGTGAGTACCTAAATTATCTCCGGTAATGAACAACAGAGCTCCCACCTACATTTATGCCCTGTTCTTCAATTATCTTTAAATCTTCGACTATTTTTCCGTAAACTTTTTCGTGATTAAAATCATTTTCTGTACACAAAGCTACGAGTTTAATGTTATTAATATGTGATCGCAGTGCAGCTGGCAAATTACCAATACTTAGGTACACTGCTATTAATTTGTACTTTTTTTTCGCGGATCCTGATATAAAATTATTTTTATTCCTTTAGGATTTTTAATAAAAAATTGATTGCGTTTATAAACCCTTCCGCCCGTGAAATCTTCCAGAATTCCTTCTTTATGAGGCTCTGGATCAAATTGAAGTGCTTCTTTTATTGATTTATCACGATAAAAGGCTTCTAGTGTATCTTTGATTGAAACGTACTGATAACACTTGTCATCCTTTCTACTTGGCTGATTGTCATCTTTTAGTGATATTGAAACAGGCTACACATAATCAAACTTTGTTTTATAAAATTCTTGATTGGAAGAAAAAATTGAGATTCCAGTTTCAAAAAAAAACTGAGCTGTATTTGATAAGAACAAATCTTCTGGAATGTCCAACATGTTTTGGTTTCCAGTCTCACGTTCTTCAAAATCCGATGCCTTGTCAACACCCGTACAATTTTGTGAAAAATCTGTAAGAGAATCAATGATAGTATCATTTTCTGCAGTAGAATCAGTTCTTTGACTGCAAGATGGCTCCGAGCTTTCTGGCATATCAACACATACTGTAACAGCATTCCTATGATTTTTAGACAGATGGCCTGTAAATGAATTCAAATTAACATATGATCTATTACATGAACCGTATGGACATCTTATTTCCTGTTTTTTGCGAATATGATCTTTGAAATGCTTGATTAGGTTAGAATGATTATCTAATTCTGCGTGACAAATTTCAACAGTACAAATGAATTCCAGCTTAAAAAACTTACATTGCTCATAACTGTAATTAAAATTTCGGAAAATATGCCTATGAAATTTTTGATGTTGCAAATGATTTTTTAAAAATAATGTCTTCACATTACGGTATCGGCAATAATACATTTTTTACCTATAAATACATGAATAAATCATATAAGTTTATGAATTGAAATGAAGAGTTTACAAAGACATTAATTGTATATTTCTCCTAATAGTAATTAATTATTTTACTATTAAAAATCTATATGCAGTTTCCTATACGTTTTCGAAATTTTGATTTCATAATTTAACAGATATCAACAATTTTTTTTAAATTCCAAATTATGTTTTTCTTTATTTTAAATCTAATGACATTAACTGTTTCGTATCTTTTCCAAATTTTGTTCTTTTTTAATTTTAAGCCTAATTCTTTTCAACAGTATAGATCTTGTATAGTTCAATTTTATCTCAAAACTTTATATCACTGTAAAAAGTTTTTCTCTTATAACTTTACCACAAAGTTTTGTAATTATATCAAAACTTGTAAAATTAGTTCTTTTAAAGTAGTGAATTTACTAATATGAAAAGAAAAAATTTGATTTTCAACGTAGTAGTTTTACAAGATTTTGGTATAATTAAAAAACGTAGTGGTAAAGTTAAAAGAAAAATTTTTTAGTGTAATCTCTGAATTTGTAACATATAACCTAAAAAAGTGCATGAGCTGAGGTAAATATAGTAACTAACTGTATGCGAAATGTATGTTTAAAAAATATTAGATTTAAAATTAACGTAAATAAACGTACCTTTAGCGTCACTTTTGATCCAACAAATTATATTGCTATTGCAGAAAATACAGCACAAAATGCATTTAATTTAATTTCAGTATATATGACATAACGTTACTTCAAAACGCCCACATGTGACAACGGCGAACACGCGAAACTTTCAATTCACAATACATATGTTGTAATTGCACTTTACAATACCCGAATTGTAATTTCACATTACATTTTGTATTGTAATATGTTGTAAAATCACAAACATTTTTAACAGTGAAGATATAGAATTCATTGCTATCACAATAAAATTACCTCAAGATATTACTGGAATATTTGGAAAAACCTTTTTATCAAATTTAAATTTTCCTATCCCAGAAAATCTAATCTAAACTGCAAAAATGACTGACAATGAGAATCAAAATACAAAAATGCAATTTTGTCCAAATTAACAGGGGTAGCAAGAGATAGTATCAATGGGAAAGAGTTTCGTAGTGTAGATGAACTCATCAACCATCTTAAACAGCGATTCGTACCTCGCAAAACATATTCATGGTATCTACATGAGATTTCAACTATACGAATGAGACGAGAGGAAAATTTCAGTGAACTCTTTGATAGATTAGTGCGTTTAAAATCAGGAGCTCAAGCAGCTCTTGAAGATAAATATCAAAACGTTAAGCAATTACTAGCCCCTCTTAACTATTGTGCTTTAGAAGCATTTAAACGTGGTTTACCTGATGGTATATCAAGGTTGGTAGAAGCACGAAACCCCGAAGATTTAGATTTAGCGTTAAAAGTTGCGCTTGAAAATGAAGCAAGTCAACTGATAAATTTACAAAATTCTTCTAACTTTTATAGAGAATCAAGATTTTTTCAATCTAATTACTCAGGAGCAAGGGATCGAAACCCTAGCCCTTATATGCGTTTTACAACTACCCCAGATAACACAGGCACACAAAAGAAAGGTCTTGTACAGAAAGGTGACCCATATACCCTTATGTTTTACGGCACGCTGATTCCGAATTTGATGTCCGTTTACCCCCACCACGTCATAATTTAGGTCAATTGAAGATCAAATCGCAAAAAAAAATTTATTTGAAATGACCACTATTCCTAACGTTGTTCGAGTCCCTGAATCCGAATCCGAGATCCATTTGACCCTATCGAATCACTATTAAGGTCAATTCATGGTCAAACCAGTAAATATTTTTTAAAAAGTGGATTTTTGACTGCAGATTCGGAAAGGACGGGAAATTTTACGTCCAGATATAATATAAAAAATTATGTCTTTCAATTTTCAAATTCTTTTTGTATTTTATTTCACCTTTCTCGGAGCGACAATATATAAAAGCATAAAATAATAAATAAAACAAAAAACTGAACTTGTTAATGGTGTGATAGATCTATGATAGGTCACTCTTTTTTTCTTTTGTAACGCACTCTTTTGCCTTCAAAAGATCAGTGAAGAGGATTTCTTTTTCTTTTCAAAGAGTCTAGCTGCTTTGACCTTTTAAGCGACCAGCAAATATCTGCAATCATATTTACATCCCATCTTTCTTGATAGCGACGTTCTATTTACTTAATATCTTGGTGAAATCGCTCACCTTGTTCTTCGCGATAGTCTCCGAGATTTTCTAGAAAGTATTCAAGATGAGAATGTAGGAAATGTACCTTCAAGTTCATTAAGCAGCCTAAATTTTTGAAACTTTGCAGCAAATCTTCAACTAAAGACTCGTAATCATCACACATCTGATTTCCCAAGAAATTCTCTGCGATCTTTTTGAAACTTGACCATGCAGCCATCTCTTTGGGATTCATTTCTATGACAAATTTTTCGTCTCTAAATGAAGTACGAATTTGAGGACCATCAAAGATACTTTCTTTCAAATTAGCATCACAGATTTCTGGATATTTCTTGCGAAAATATTGAAAACGATTGCCATCTTTGTCCAAGGCTTTGACAAACTGTTTGATTAGACCAAGTTTGATGTGAAGAGGCGGAAGCAAAATTTTTGTAAAGATCTAGTAACGTTTCACGTATTATATTTTTGGATCCGAGATGGAAATCTTCTCGCTTTGGCCAATCTTTTCGTTCGTAATGTGTCTTTCCATCTGCTATCCCCAAGACAAGAAACAGGGATTTTTTGTAAAACCCGATTGTTGTCCCAAAATCAGAGTAGAAATTTTAAGGTCCTCGCAAACATTCCATTGATGTTCTATATACTTAATTTTATACAAAACTATTTTGAGATTTTCATGTTTTTCTTTCAAGTTTGTTGAATGGCCTATTGAAATAGGTGCATACATGTTACCATTGTGAAGTAGAACCGCTTTTAGGCTCCGTTTTGTGGAATCCATAAATAGTCTCCACTCTTCCGCCATATAGATGTGTTTTAGAACAACAACATCAGCGATTAAAATTAAAACTACAGCTCCAGAGCCTATGGATATCACTGAAAACATTACTGAGCCTATGGATGTTACTAAAAACATTGCCGATGAAAGTGACAGGGAAATCTCAGACAATGAAAGAGATAGTAACAGTGATACGAACGAAGATGAACATATACCTGCAGGGACTAGTAAGTCTGTACTCAGTTCTAAGACTCCAACTCAAACTTTTGATCAAGAGGAACTAGACGATCTTATCAGAAATTTGGGTTTATCGAAAGATGGAGCTGAGTATCTTGCTGCAGCATTAAAAAAGAAAAACTTTTTACCTAAGGGAATTAAAGCTTACGTTTATCGAAATAGAGAAAAAGATTTCGGAATTTTTTTCCCAAGGATGAAGAAAATTCTTTGACATACTGGGTAGATGTGAGGGGATATAGAACATCAATGGAATGTTTGCGGGGACCTTAAAATTTCCACTCTGATTTTGGGACAACAATCGGATTTTACAAAAAATCCCTGTTTTTTGTCTTTGGGATAGCAGAGATAGAAAAACACATTACGAACAAAAAGATTGGCCAAAGCGAGAAGATTTCCATCCCGGATCCAAAAATATAATACGTGAAACGTTACTAGATCTTTACAAAAAATTTTTCTTCCGCCTCTTCATATCAAACTTGGTCTAATCAAACAGTTTGTCAAAGCAAGAAATGTCCAGAAATCTGTGATGCTAAATTGAAACAAGGTATCTTTAATGGTCCTCAAATTCGCATTTTATTTAGAGACAGAAAATTTGTCACACAAAGGAATCCTGAAGAGATGGCTGCATGGTCAAGTTTCAAAAAGATCGCAGAAAATTTCTTGGGAAGTCAGAAGAGTGATGATTACGAGTCTTTAGTTTGTTGTAAAGTTTAAAAAATTTAGGCTGCTTAATGAACTTAAAGTTACATTTCCCACATTCTCATCTTGACCACTTTCTAGAAAATCTTGGAGACTATAGCAAAGAACAAGGTGAGCGATTTCACCAAGATATTCAGGAAACGGAACGTCGCTATCAAGGAAGATGAAATGTAAATATGATGGTAGATTTTAGCTGGTCGCTTAAAAGGTCAAAACAGCCAGACAGTTTGATAAGAAAAAGAAATCCTCTACGCAGATCTTTCAAAGACAAAAGGGTTCGTTACAAAAGAAAAAAACAGTGACCTATCATAGACCTATCACACAATAAAAAAGTTCATAGTTCTTTGTTTTATTTATTTTTTCATGCTTTTATATATTGTCTGTGCAAGACAGGTGAAAAAAATTTGAAAAAATTTTGAAAATTGAAAACTGACAAAAATTTTTTATATTATATCTGGGCGTAAAATTTCCCTTCCTTTCCGTATCTGCAGTCAAAAATCCATTGTTTTTTAATATTTACCGGTTTGACCTTGAATTGACCTTGATGGTGATTCTATAGGTTCAAGTGGATCTCGGATTCAAATTCAAATTCAGGGACCCCAAAAACGTTAGGAATTGTGTTCATTTCTAATAAATTTTTTTTGTCGATTTAACCTTCAATTGACCTAAATTATGACGTGATGGGGGTAAACGGACATCAAATTCGGAATCAGCGTGCCGTAAAACATAAGGGTATATGGGTCACCTTTCTGTACAAGACCTTTTTTTTGTGTGCCTGTGTAATTATTAATGCTTCAATTCAAAAATTCATTCTATAGCCGGTCTGGTACAATTATTCCCAAATATTAAAAAAAAACGTCCAAATCGGTCGAGAATTGTAGGCTGTAACCGATTTTGAACAAAAAAAAAACACCGATCTGGAATACTGTGCGACTTTATCAGTAGATACCGTTTTTTTCTACAAAATAGTTTAAAAGCAATAAATATTTGAAAAAAATTTTTTTTCCGATTTCGTGACTTTAAGAATTAATAATATCTCAACAATTTCGCATATCATATCAAAATAAAAAAATACGTGTCAGTTTATTTTGTTTGTAGAATAGAAAAAAAAATATTTTAGACGAATCTATTCTTTAGGTGTAAATATCTCGTGGAATAACCCGTATATACTATGCAATTCTAAGTAATCTGCACGTTCGGATATGCAAAATCACCATTTCATTTCTTTTCTCAAAGTTCTCTTCGTTGTATTTTAAGTATTTAAGAGCCGTGGTTGAACTTTCAATGGGTATGATACCGGAATCTTTAATATTAAATATTTCATATTTCATATTCGTAGTATTAAATAGAATTATTTTTATTTCAGAGAAACGAACGGCGTGAAAGGGAACAACGAGAATTAGCAAAACTTGCTGTAAAAGAAGCTGGATTCGGCAGTGACGAAAGATTATCGAGAATTTCTGGTTCACATTCTATTACTGACAGTGATACTTATACTCAGGTAAAAATCTATTGATCCAGATGGGAGTTTCCATGATGTGGGTAATTTTTTGGTCACCTTATGCTCTTAGCCGAGTTTATAGCATGGTTTTATAAACAGGAGAGGAATCTCCGCATTTCGGATTGTGGAGCCAATACAGCGATGAATCCCATTTTGAACACGATCATTGTTTCAGAACCACTACTTTTCTAAGTTACCATCTTGACCTTGACCTTGATTGTATGGTGTCGATCGGTAGATAAAGAAAAGGAGCTAACCTAAAAGTGTGTTATTGTTTATTACTAGCGCCGCCGACGGCAGCTACGCGGCAGTCAACGTTGATGCAGCTCCAAATTCACATGCAGTACCATCTGCTGGGCACTTTCGCGACACTTTTCATGATATGAAATGCCATTCTATATTCGTTAACTTCTATATCAAACATGGCTGCCTGCATTTCGATATTTTTCGAGTTCGATTCGAGATTTTTATGCCATGCTTATTTTACTTTTGTATGAAAACATTCTCGTCCTGTTTATACAAATCCGATATACAGGATGTCCAAATTCTAACTGTTCGGACCTATATGGCTGTAAAAAAATATAACTAGCTTTGAATTCGATCTCGGGTCTTTCAGTTAACTCTTTTCTTTTGTGTTTAATTGTTGAACACTTTGCTTCCTCATTAGGATAAAATTGCAAATTAATTTGCTTCTTCACAGATTAAGCGACAAGGATTCTTTCAATTATTAAAAAATATAATTAATTTTGTTTTCTATAATTACGCTAGTCGTCTTATTCAAATACATTTTCATTTAAGCCTCTTTCGAATGAGTTGTACATAAAATATCTTCTGCGAGTGTTCCTATGAAAAATAACCTCTACCACATTTTCCTTTATGTGCAAATGAAAGCTTCTTTACTCTACAGTCCACCGTTAATTGGATATATACATATAACCACTTTGTTTAATATAACAAACTTTATTAATTAATTTTGCTTCCTCATAGAGGAAGTTTTGTAGCGGTGACAAATGATGATCTGAAAAATTGTCCGGATGTATGACGTATGTATGTATTGTGACGTGATATATTTTATGCCACGCACATTTTTCTAGTTCCGGTAAATTTAACCGTCATTTCGCCTTAAAACTCCTAGCACAGAGTCATTGGTTGTTTCCACACAACCTGTCAGCTGATTGGAGCACTTGAGCTCTCGTACAATCAGCTGATAACCAAACAACAATCCTTACTGGAAATTATTAAACCTGAAATACACAACACTCACACCTCGTACCTCGTTTGTTTTTGTTTCATATAACCCTGAGCCATAATGGCTCAGAATAACACACACAATACAATCTCTCACTGACGTCTTTCCGCATCGTAGAGGCCCGAAGAGGACCAGGAAGAAACGACCAGGAAGATGACATCTCTGCTCAGCTGTCATATTCGATCCCGGCGCGTCATTGTGGATCGACCGTCGGCGATTTATCAGTCGTCATCAATTCACATTAATTTATCATCTAAGTAAAATTATTTAACTTAGGTCTCGTGGCGCTACCTGTTGCCGCGTACGCCAAGAGACAGAAAGAGAGAGATTATTCGTTCACTCTGTGCTCGAAGTCTGTGGCGTTATCACGCATTTTTATTTGGAGCCTTTTGGCAAGTTTTCGACTTGGTTTTGGTGAATTAATATTATCCTGGAGATATTTGAAGATGTTTTGAATTATTTGAGATATTTTGAATTACTGTAGATTCGGCCTATTTAGCCTGAGATTGTTGGAACTGGATATTTCGTAAAATTGATAAAATGCCGAACTTGACTAGAGAACAAGTTCGAGGTAGGCGTGTTATCTACCACGCTTTTTCGAGTACAGGTAAGGATTCACTTCTCTCTTCCTGTGATTATCATAATTGATTTGGACTGTTACTGAATATTGATTTTGATAATCGTTGTACATTGACGAACAGGGGTTCGTCAATTTCTCTAATAGTTTGCTCCAATCGCTATATTTCATTTATTCAATGTTTGACGTACTGGTTATCTTTTATAATAAATTTAATTAATCCATTCTTCTGTAAATTCAGTGATTATCAGTGAAATTCCCGTTCCCCGCCCTCCGCCGTACTGTGCTAGCATAGGGTTATGTAACGTAAATTCGCTTTAACTTAAAGAAATACTTTTGTTTGTTTTAGAAAAAAAAGCTGGCGCTTAAATGGCTTCGTTTAATTAAAATCATTATTAAAAGTAATATCTCACCATTATAATCTAAAATTCAAGGTTATAAGATGGCCCCCGCGTATAGGGCTTGGAATTTGGCTGAGCATCCTGTTCTATAAATAATTTCACACACTTACCGACTGAGTCATCTCGAGAAAACGAGTGACTATAAATTCAGGATTTGTATATCACAAGTAAATCAAAAAATAACTCCTAGATTAAAATCATTCAATCTCCGAATCATAAGAGTGATTCGAGCTACGTTAAATTAAAATAAATTGAAGAGCGAATATTAAATGTCTTTCAAAATTTGTCTTTCGGGTTACAAATGAATTGGGAATTTGAATAATTTATGGGTGCCATATTTAGAAGTTCCACATGTTTGAATTTTGGTTCCATATTTTTAGACTTGGACCCATATTTTCCCATATTCTATTGTTTGGACAGATATTTACCCATATTTTGAATTGGACCCATATTTGAATTGGTCCCATAAATATGGGAAACTAAAAATTAAAAACGGAAAATCATCATTCAGATAAAAATTCTATTTTTAGATTTCTTCTTTAAAATTGTTATTTTTAGAATTTTGTAAACTGACTTAACTGCCATTTGGTCCATTGGATAATTGATGTTATTTAACATAAACATAACTTAAACGTAACATCAACTAACATTAACATAAAATCGCTGTTATATAACAAAATAACAATTTCTGTAACATGACAGTTATATAACAGCTGTGTAACAAAAAGTAACATTGTTACTTTTATCTCACTTTCTCTCTTGGACCGACATATAGTATTTTGCCGTGAATTCATTTTGTTATCATTTATAAAATGGCCCAATCAAATGAAAAATTAGATTTAGCTGCTAGCCCCGAGAATTGGGATGAGACAAGCATCAGAAATTTTTTGGCAGTAATGGATCTTGATTCCACGGGTCTCCTGGATGTTGTTCGTGATCATGTGATGAATAGCTTTTTAAATAGACGTGGACCCGATCTGGGTACCAGTGGGGAAAATGACTCCGACAGCGAATTGGACGACACACTCTCACAGTGGAACACCCTTGAACAGTCCAGAAGATTGACAGATACCTTTACTCAGGTGGCTGAGACAGGCTTCCAAGATATAGCTACAGATACTTCTTTCTTCTTCAAAATAGGAACCTCATCGAGACATTATATCACTATCGAAGTAGGTAATAGAAAATTTTATACAATCTTAGATACTGATTCATCGACAACGTATCTAGGATCTTCAGACATGGAAGCAATTAAATCAATCGGTGGTAAGATTGATTATAATAAGTCAGGTGCTGCATTGATAGCCAATGGTTCCGTAGAAAACATTATTGGCGAAGCACACCTTCCAATCACTTTTTCAGGAGTAACTCATGAGATGGATGCTAAGATCATACCTGGTCTAGCTGATACCTATGTTTTGGGCATAGACTTTGGAGAGATTTTCTGAATTGTCATGCATTTACGCGACCAGCAACTATGGCTGGCTGACGAGCCAAACATAAAATTGGCGTTTGGTAGGGAGGATGTAGGCAGTTCGGATTTCTGCAATGGCATAGCATTGATCAAGGACACTGAGAAGGACCAGTTGGAACAGTTTTTGAATAGAACCACCCCTGCATTTCTTAATTTAGGAAGGGAACTTTTTCCGTGAAAGACCTTCCGCGGTCTTGTGGCGGGGGGAATCAACCAGCCAGACCCTAACTAGTCTGGACAGATCGAAAATCAATTAAAACTCGAACGTAAATAACTTCATTCAAATAACTTCAAAATTTTTAATTTAAAACTAACTTCATGTGAAATTTAAACAAAATAATACTCACTTAGTTTAACTTGTAAACCGGAATTTGTTCACTCAATTCCAACTTAATCGCTTCCCAGATCAATCTGATAAACTTGATCTTCAGTAATCCGATGATGGTTCGTAGAAGGGATAACGTCTTCTAATAGCAGAAATGCCATCTTCTGTAAACTAGATATGAACTGGAAACTGATGTTCTCAGGAAGCTGAAGGCTTTCAGAAGGAATATCGTCTCCTTATGGAAAGAGGAATGTCTTCTTCTGAAAACTTTAGTTGTTATTGAAGCTGCCAACCTCAGGAAACCGATGGTTTATAGAAGGAATTTCGTCTCCTTATATAAAGAGGAATGTCCTCTACTGAAAATCTTTCTTGTAATAGCACCTGCCAGTCTCAGGAAACAGATGGTTTATAGAAGGAATTTTGTCTCCTTATAGGAGGAATGATATCTTCTGAAAAGTTAATTTGGATTGGAAACAGATGGTATCAGGAAGCTGAAGGTTTTCAGAATGAATATCGTCTCCTTATGGAAAGAGGAATGTCTTCTTCTGAAAACCTTAGTTGTTATTGAAGCTGCCAGTCTCAGGAAACAGATGGTTTATAGAAGGAATTTCGTCTCCTTACAGGAGGAATGATATCTTCTGAAAAGTTAATTTGGATTGGAAACAGATGGTATCAGGAAGCTGATGACTTTTAGAAGGAATATCGTCACCTTATATAAAGAGGAATGTCTTCTCCTGAAAACCTTAGTTGTTATTGAAGCTGCCAGTCTTAGGAGACAGATGGTTTATAGCAGGAATATCATCTCCTTATAGGAGGAATGTCATCTTCTGGAAACCCTCTTCTGGTAACGATTCTACTGTCTCTTATATTATTAATCTAATTTCTAAATAAATCTTAAGTGTATTCTTAATTGCTACTCCTGTAAAGTAAGACCTTATGCCCTCTTATAGGCTAGAATCAAGGGAAATGGGAACGGTTCCTGAGAGAGGTAAGTCACCACGCAAAGATTTCAGTAATAGAAATTTAACAAACGTTTATTCAATCATAAACACCAAAAGACAGAGATCTTTCAACACTGCACGGATGCGGAATCACTCGATATAATTTTAAATGTATTTAATTCCAAAAGACTCGATATAAACTAAATAATGTTAATCGCAAACCGAGCAATGCTGGAATATCTCTGATACATTTTATCAATCAAAATTAGATCTTGAAATTAGATCCCCTAAATCTTTCCCTCGAGTCCCTTTCTGAGGTCAAAAATTACATGAGGTATAAAACCTTTATTTAAATACAAATATCCTCTTGCTCAGAACATTGACACGCTTATACCACTTCCTCGAGGGATTCGCAACTAGCTAATCAGCGTATGCTCGCGAATTATGACGCGTTTCAAGGTTGTGACGCAAGGTCTGCGTAATCACGTTGCGGTAGAATTTTATGAAATCGGAACCCAAACGTGTTTTGGGTTTCTGCGCACGCACTGAGGTTCTACCCCGACCGAAATCGGTCCCTCATCGAACGGTGAATTTATAATGATATAGCAACCCCTTTGATTCCCTGCAGCTGGTTAGTTATTATTAAAGCCACCAGTCGCAAGAAACTGATGGTTTATAAAAGGAATATCGGTTATGGTCTAAATCCACTTTTCAGAATATGACATTCCTCCTCTGAGAAGATGATATTCCTTCTATAAACCACCAGTTTCATTAGACTGGCAGCTGCTATTACAAGAATGGTTTTCAGAAGAAGACATTCCTCCTATAAGGAGACGATATTTCTTCTATAAACCATCAGTTTCCTGATATTGGCAGCTTCAATAAGGAGACGATATTCCTTCTGAAAGTCTTTAGCTTCCTGAGACCATCAGTTTCCAGTCTAAAACTACTTTTCAGAAGATGACATTCCTCCTATAAACCATCTGTTTCCTGAGACTGGCAGCAGCTTCAATAACAACTAAGGTTTTCAGAAGAAGACATTCCTCTTTCCATAAGGAGACGATATTCGGGAAGGCATAATACTAAAAATTTGGAATTATTTTGTCGTTAACTAAAACCATATTTTAGTTGCATTTCAAATCACTATCAACATACCTCTATAATATTCAAGTTGTAATTCTGCTACTTGCTGAACATTTAAGGTCGTTTTCAGTAAAACTGTAAAATATAACAAATTCAATTTTTAAATTGTAAAATTTAACTATTGTTACTTCTACTTAATCTATTAAATTTTTCAATCTATAAAATATAACTAAGTTATTATTTAACTTTGTGTAAAATAACAGATTTTTCGAATATCAAGAAGAAAATACCATTTATATTTTTGGTAAGAAAAAACATTTATGAACAAAAATTTTGTATAGTAATGATTCTGTTTTGTTTTGAATCGTCCCAAGAATGTACTGGCTTCCAAAAATTACCTTGAATTATTTTTATTATTCATTCCAGTATTTTTATTTTTATTTTTCTTGTGCGTGGCTTCGAGGTCTAATTTTAAACATTAAAAAGTCACGTCACAAATAATATGTCTGATCATGTGTAGTCTTATTGAAGTTAATTTATTATTGACTGAATGGTTTTTAAAAACTAGGTATTCAAATTTTGTAATCTGACGTGAGCTTCACGTCTAGGGACTGATTTTTGTGGCATTTAGGAGGGAATTGTTGAAAACTGTTTATTTAGTAGGGGAGGTAGTCCGGTTATGAGCATAATTAGGTATTTTCTTTATAACTTTTGACCAAATGAATTTTATGCAGCAATAAGCATATCAATAGAAAGCTAGATACCATAGCTAACTACTAGTGATAGGATTGATTCCTTTTTCTTGAAAAAAAAATATTCAACTTTTTATAGAGTACTCGATTTCGAGCGAAAAAATTGTTTTAACCGCTTGTGGGCACCCCTTAAAAGTCTTTTAAATATTGAAAAATATGAAATGAAACGTCACCTGTAGTGACACAAAGATTAATAAAAAAATAACCAAAAAGCCTTCAAAGCAACAAAAATTTCACGGGCTTATTGTCGATTTTGCACCGCTTAAAGGCTTCGATGATTGCATTAAGTTTAATACACGTAATAATGCGTGAAAATTCCGTGGAAAAATTATTAAAATTTTTTTTGGTTTTTGTGACCCTCCCCGGGCGAAGCTCCACCCCTGGACCCCGTCAGAAGAAGTTATGTTGACACTAATAATAATTGTTGACAATTTTTCGGACACACACACACGCTCTAAATGAAAAAAGCAAGGTGCCCACATCAGATAAAATTTTGGTGCCCACTACTGGAAAATGCAGCGCTCTCAAAAAAAGACCAGAAAATTTTGTAGTGCGAACATTTTCATGAAACCGATATGACAAAAATATTAAATTCCCTTTATAAATATATGATACTTATTTTTCTTGCCTTCATTCACTTCGATTTATAGCACTTCAAATACAAGGAGAAACTACATCATTTTCGATTTTCGCTGATCAAAACATGTAATCGCTTGTAGCTACTAGACGAATGACTTTATTTACTTCGGTGTCAGCACAAAATCATCGGGTATTAATGAAATGTTGAAACAAGCTGAAAAACTCACTAAAAAAACTCGAAATTTCGTCCCAATTTCAATCAATAAGTAATCCAAATTGATTGTTGATTAAGAAAAAAAAATCAATTTTCATATGAAGCAAAAGATGAGCCCATTTTTGATGGTGGAGAAAGGTTTAAAGTAAATTTTTTTTTCCTATTCTTGACATGTGTTACGAACTGTCACTTTAAGTAAATTTAAATTGATGGTACGGATGCCCGGAGGGGTGTATCAAGCTGTCAATTGGTTAATTAGTATTTTAATTTTCTCAATTGTTTATTTTATTTGTTGGGGATCGTTACCTCCTACCCTAAGGCTCCTGTCGGATTATTAAGGAGTAAATTGAATGTATTCGTTTAAAACTTCAATATATAATATTTTATTTATTTCCTTATATTTAACTTAATCTACCGCAAGCATTCGACGAGTACCGGAAGAAGATAACTTCACTTTAGCCCTCGTGTTTGAACAACCCTAAAAGAATTACTATTTCACGTACACAATTGTTTTGCGTTTAGACCTATCCGCGAAACTGCACTTTCCTTTCATCCCTCGTAACAGAGCGACCTTGAAAGAGTTACCGTCTCGCGTAATATGACCAAACGGGCAAGAACTCTCAGCAATTTTAGAGGAGTTGTTAATTTTCGAGAGCTAATAAATTTTTGATTCACTTATGTCCGAGATCTCTTTTTGAGGATTGCGACAAGCACTTCGTTGCTTTCCACCTTGGAGGTGCGAAGTACTGTCTGGAGTAGGAAATTTTGATGAATTAGTCAATTTTATTGGTTGATATTATAACCAAAAGATCGGTCGGTCAATAATGATTGCATGGAAATGTGTACGGACGTTGAACCGAGATTAAAAATATTGGTAATATTGCTGACTGATTGAATTCTTTCTTAATGCAATTTATTGCCTCGAGTTATTGTCCGTATTAGTGGTATGATGTTTCTTAATTTTTAATTCTGCATGTTTGTCATTTTGGTTGTTTCGAAAAGGGATGTCGTAAGGTAATGTGGAAGACGGTAACTAGATCGCGATGGACAGAGGACATTGACAATACATTATATGAGACAATCTTCCTTCTTTCTTTATCATTCTTTCATTCTCATTCATTCCTTTTAACAGTTCATTGACTTAAAAATTATGAGTTTTGTGCATATATAATTTTATTATTTATTTATTTTTTTAAATAATGATTTTAATTAAACTAAACCATTTAAGCGCCAGCTTATTTTTCTCTAAAACAAGCAAAAGTATTTCTTTAAGTTAAAGCTAATTTACATTACATAACCCTACGCCAGCACAGTACCGCAAAGCGGGCGGGGAAAGGGAATTTCACTGATAATCACTGAATTTACAAAAGAATGGATTAATTAAATTTATTATAAGAGATAAGTAATACGTCACACATTGAATAAATTAAATATAGCGATTGGAGCAAACTATTAGAGAAATTAACGAAACCCTGTTCGTCAATGTACAGCGATGATCAAAATCAATATTTCAGAAACAGTTTAAATTCATCTCAAATAATCACAAGAAGAGAGAAGTGAATCGTTACCTGTACTCGAAAAGGCGTGGTAAATAACACGCCTTCCTCGAACTTGTCCCCTGGTCATGTTCGGCATATTCATTAATTTTCCAAACAATATCCAATTGTCAAATAATAATCTGGCTGAATAGGCCGAATCCAATAATTAATTCAATCTCAAGTGGGTGGGTGGTTTCCTCACCACACACAGGGTAATCTTGGCACCAAAACCAACTCAAGAACTTGCCAAAAGGCAAGTTTCTTGTTTCTTGGCTTCGCGTCATCGGTCTCATTACGAAAACATAATGAGACCGATGACCCATAATCCCAGTTGACTCGCCGGGCCCAGAGATCGCGCTAGGTTAAACAATTGTAGGCAACCGGCTGATTACGCTGTCATCTTCCTGGTCGTTATCGTGCACGGAAATCACATCCATGCACCTTGACCAGGATCCTCTTCTTGCCTAAGCGATACTGATTGGACGTCGGTGTAAGAGTGTGTGTGTGTGTGTGTGAATGTGACTCTGAACCCCCCTTAGCTCAGAGTTAAATATGAGACATAAAGTGTGACAAAATATAAGTTATGGATTTCGAGTGATTTAGTTTTCCAGGTTCTGGATTGCTGCTTGATGGTCAATTTATTGTTAGAGAGCTCATGTGCTCCGATCAGCTGACAGGTTGTGTGTGAACAACGTAACCCTCTATGCTAGGAGTTTTAACGCGAATAAATTAAAGTTAGATTGGAATATGAAAAATGTACGTGGTATAAAATATACCACGTTACAGTATATATGGGCTTGTAACACACGACAATCAATTCCGTCGATTGAAGATTTTCTAAATTGAATGAAGTAAATTTAGCATTCGCTTTTCTTTATAATGTGCACGATTTGGTAAATGAGACACGTGGGAAAATTTTTGAAAGTTGCTTGAAACTAGAAAAGTTTTTCACTCACAAAGATTTAAAATTCATTAATGCTAATGAACTCTGTAGTGAATTGTAAGCTCTGACGATAAAAGTGTCTTTGAATTCATAACCATAGGATGTATTGAATTATATATTGTATGATTACAATCTTCATAAGTCTTGCCAAATGTAGTTGTTGCTCTAAACATTTTCTTGACTCTTCTCGTGTCAGTAGCCACTGCAGAGCGAAGTTTATCCGAAATGAATCTAATAAAAACCTATTCACGATCGACTATATCAGAAGACCGTCTTGTTGGACTGGTTACTCTGTCAATCGAACATGGAATTGCTCTATCTACTGAAATGAATAAAATTGATTATATTTTTTTAAATGTGCAATGGCTTTATTGTATGTTGCAATTATATAATACATAATAAAAAAAGAGGCTCTAAGAGAGTAATAAATACTTACATTAACTCAAATAAAGGATTTTTATTTTTATTTATTTAGTCGCGAAAATATTACTCCTGGTTGCTTAGAGATAGATTAATTTATTTTTACAGATTAGAGAGGTGCAAATATTTATTTTCAGTTCGGGTTCCGGTAGTTTGATTCTATAATGATTCATCATTTTATAAGTTTCTTCATGATCGGACAATTTTTCTTGATTGGAGAAGGAATGGAGACATCGATCACAGATGTATTTTTTATATTTGTGTTTAGAAATTTATTCACCAACCAACTTAGACAAGTACTTAAGGGGATATTTCTATTTAACTGAACTTTTTTCGGGCGTTTTCAAAAATGCATAAGAACTAAAGTTGTTCATATTTTTTAATTCATTTTTTTTTATATTCATTTTAATATTATTTTATATCCCCACTGTATGCACTGCTAACCCCAATTCGCAAGCTACACATGTGTACATGGGAATGTAGAAAATGTGCAGAAATCCTAACGCATACTAGATGAACTACCAAGCCACTTGGCTGATAAGGTAGGTCACTGAAATACAAAACGATTTTTAATCCATGGTATAAATTTGCATTACCGACTTAAGGCATCACTTTGGTAGGAATCTACATTACCGACTGGTGATGATACCGGCCGGGGATAATTTAGCATGGAGCAGAACAATCCGCATTAGCGACTCATCACCAGATCGCGCACGGGTGGTTATCAGGGTTGCTAGTATTGGCGATTTGTCGCCAAATTGGCCATTTCTTTTCGCAGATAGCGACCAATTTTCAGGTTTCATAACAGGCGATAAAATTGGCGATTTTTTATTTTCAGTTGGCTACTTAGGGCGACAGTTGAAAGTCTGCTGTTACGAACCGAGCAAAAGGTAGATGCTATATTAAAATAGGCTAAGGGAGGATGAGTTTGCTGATTATGTCAGGATGGTAAGGCCTGACTTTATTTTTATTGTGGGTACGTTGTCACGAACAATCCTATGGGGATCGTGTTATTCAAATAAAATCCTAAGATTTTGCCAAAAAGGTAATTTATTATAAACTTGTAACGATTCCTCCTTCTATTGGCTGGTCCTTGTAGATTTGAGTGGACCTTATACCCTCTCATCGGCTAGTATCGTGGGAGTGGGATGGTTCCTGAGGGAGGCAAGTGAATACACAACCAATTTGATAATAATAATAAAGAGTTTATTCAAATCAAAGCAGAAGAATTGGAAGATAATATCGGTTCCCGGCTATCTAATGACTCGACACAATATTAAGTTTGCTTGGTGGTAGGAAAGACTCCATATAAATTAGATTATGTTCATAGCAAACCGAAAAAACGATAAGTCGCTTCCACATAAATTACATATACTCGTGATAATTAGAAAAGAGTTGAAACTCAAGAAAAACCTGGTCCTGACTAAGCGTACACTATTCTGGTTAAAAACCCTTTATACTCTACATGGGACCTAACTGCCCAGCCTTGTACAAACTAACACCCGTTACAAGAGAAAGCAACGCAAGTTTAATCTAAGTAATTATAGCGAACCAAATTCGATCAAAGAGTTACGAACCACGTGAAAATTAAATGAAACCTCTAAATTGAAACGAAGTACGCGATGATATCTTAAAAGAATCCTATTATTTCGCACAGTTTCTAATGGAGTACGACTTAGAAAAGAACAAACACCTTCTAGTTACGTCACGGTCATATTACCGTAAATTTACCGCTCGGCGAGAAGTTACCCGGTAAGATTGCGATGATTATTGAGATGATCGTGTTATGACGTCACGGAGTAAAGTTACCCGTGTTTGGTAAGTTTTCCGAAACTTTACCCTTTTCTATAGTAACCGTGCCAAGTCCCCACAGCCTGGGGCAGCGTACGTAAGAACTTGACCTAAACTGATACAATCAAACGACCGAACCCTTGTAATACGACGAATTTGTCAAATTCCCATAGCCTGGGACAGCGTATACAAGAACTTGACAAATTAAAATGGCGGAATATTAGATGCAATTATATAGGAAGACCACAGTCTGAGGCAGCGTACATAGCTTCCTATTGCATACTACCTGGTATCTGGAGTGTTGCGAAGATACCGAAGAGATTCTCAAGATAACTGCTTGGCTCCGAAGATGATCCACCAATGCTCTGCTTGGCTCAGAAGTCGATCCACCAATGCTCTGGTTGGCTCCAAAAACGAGTACTGCTTGGCTTGTGACGTCAGTTGGCGAAACGGTCCGTGAAGATCTCAGGTACCTGGCTATTGCTAGCCAGCAAACCAGAGTCATTCAAAAGCGCTAGGACGATGTCCAGCATAAGCTTATGACCGACTCGAGAACGAGTGACGACCGGGATCGAACGCTCGTCTTTTAATCTCTTGCGAATTTAAGTTGTTCGTGAGAAGAGGGGGTTCTGCGAGCCTAGCGCGACTCAGCCGAATCAATCCAAGATCGATATTTGATCGCTCCCTAGACTGCCGGCAATTGTAGTTTTGGTAGTCTATGCTCAGGTGTTCTGTCCTCCTCAATGGTTGCGTCTATATAGGCGTAACGGCATCTGATACAGTTACGAACTAAAAGATTGAAACTGGATACATAAATTTGATACATAAATCCTACGTTATTTTTCGGTTGAGAAGGCAAGAGAAGAAATAAGGGTTGTCGCTTGCGTCTCTATTAATCGGAGGACAACGACAAGATTTTCACGCAGAGTTGAGTTGCTAGAGTAAGGGCTGTTATTTCACTTACTAATCGAGCGATACATGAACCTAAAGGGAGAGATTTATAACGTGCCCTCAATGGCACACTATAAATCACTCAAGATTTGAGTGATCCGGACCTCTCGCTAGGCAACTGGCCCAAAAAACAAGTGGACACCTGCAGAGTATCCATGTGCACTAACACCGAACTCCCGAGTCTTTTCGAAATCCAGGACCAAGATAAAAAAAGCATGGTCCATAGAGGACCCAGTTCAGTCTTGAATTCGGCGGTTAAGGGTGCAGCCTTCTACGATCAACAGTTAGTCGAGTTTTGTGTTCAACAGTTATGAGTGCAGTTGATCTACGAAGTAAAATCGGTAGAGTCAGAGTGTCCACGAGAATTCTCAAATCTAGCAGAAACTCTGTTAGTGAACATTAACTCACGAATCAGTGAAGTTCCGAAAGTGAAGTTTTTCCTGGAGAAGAAGACCAAGTTAGAATATTTGGATTACAAATGTGAAGGACCGTGTAACCAACAACAATTAAAGGATTATCTTCTGACAACGGAAACATCCACCGAAATCATCAAGAAGAAGGTACTGTTCCCTTGAAATGCAGGCTCGCTTAACCTTTCGTAAGGGTCATCTTCGAATTTAATATTTGTGAAATTTGAATTATAATTTAATTTAATAAATTGTATAATTTTATATTTGAAATCTCTCTTTTCATTTGGCTTGTCCTCGTTCCTAGATTCGCATTAAATTGTCGGCCAGATTCAGCAAAACAATTGACATTTTTTTTCAAAATTCATTTCTATTAACTATTTTTCTTTTTCTATTAACTATTTACCTAATTCTTTAAATTTTTCAAATCAATCAAGATCAATTCAATTTGACACTAAAATTCTCTTTCCTTATTTTCAATTTAAATTTTGTGCAAGCCAACTAAATAAAATATATTTTAAAGCTATCTTTTGTCAATTTCTCTAACATACTTTAAACTCAAATTTTACAAACATCTTTCTCTCAACTCCATTTCAATTTTATTATACTGTTTAGAAAACCTTAATTACTTAAGTAAAGGTTTCATTCAATATATGTGTATAAATTATGGTTTAACAATTCATTATAAAATTTTACTTTTCAAATTATTTAAGACTCCTGAATAAATTTTCAGCTTGAGTTCGATTGAGAATTTTTATAACTAGACCTAACGAAGAGTTAATCTTAAGCTTCTTTATAATTGTCTTAAAAAGGTGTCCCCAATAAAGATCCACCCCAAATTATAACCCGAAGTTTAGCTAGGAATAATTCTGATTTAGCACTTATAGTAGAGGAAGATAGAATTATTAAAGCTTTCGAGAATAGACGAAAAATTTAAAAATCGACTGAAGAACTCTCTAAAGAACTTGATCAAACCTCAATCCCCGACACGAGTATAATTATAAGTGCTAGTTCTTCACAAAACAACCTAACTCTAAATTCATCAAATTTAGAAAAATCATTTTTTGACTCCACATTAAAACCTGAGAATTCCATAATAATAAATAGAGATAACCTCGAAATCACAAGAGATTTATCCGAAACCTCAGAAGTAGATACTGAAGTAAAATCCGAAAATTCTAGCGATGATAGAGAAAAATCCATAACCTTAAATAAAAGTATTACCAATCCGTTACTAAAAAGCTATATTAAATTCGAAGAGACAAAAATGACAGCCCAAAAGTAGTCACAATTGCAAATAATCAACACATCTCCTTACGAGATGCTTTAGAAGTCGTTCCAATATTTTCGGGAGAAAATAACTCATTAGACAATTTTATAGAAGGGTGTAATGAAGCAAAGGAGATGCTTCCACCAACTTCAGAAGCAAATGTAGCAAAATTATTAAAAAGCAAATTCAAGGGTGAAGCAAAAAAATACTTATCAGGAAATACTTATAATACCGTCCGAGAACTAGTAGATAGTCTGAAACGAGTATATTCGCAAAATAAGTCAGTCTACCAACTTCAGGGAGAATTAGGTAACATTTACCAATGGTAAAACGAAAAAGTGTTTTCCTTCGCGTCCAGCGTAAAAGAAATAGGAGATAAAATCCTCGATGCACACCGAACAAGCAACACAGGGTTGCAAGATAGGAACTTCACCGAAGAAGTGAGTAAAGATATTATCGATTGTTTCCTTCGCGGACTTAAAGCAGAAATAGAAACTAATATTATCGAAACACCCAGTATCCCATTCACATTTAAAACTGTGATAAATAAAGCAATAGAAGTCGAAAGAAAACTCGCGGCAAAATCGGCCCTGCGCACCAATAGGCGCAACAGAGATGATAGTATAAAAATCAACACTTCTGAGGAGGATATAGTATGCCAAATATGCGGAAGAAAAGGACACAGCCCTCGCCTGTAGAAGTATAGGTCAGATACACCAACCTAAATTCCCTAATAATAGACCTCAATTCTCAAACATCAACTCTCAAAATAAAGGTCATCAATCTTACTTATATAATAGCCTTACTATTCTAGACCCCAAATGAATGAAAGAAGTCAAAGGGGCACGCGTCAACCTTTTCAGGCTCAGAGCCAACTACGACCTAATCCAGGATCACAATGGCAGCAATATAACAGGCCATTTCATGGACCTCCTCGTTTTCAAGGGTACGAAAGACCCAATAAACCCCCAGGTAATAGACCACCTTACACAAAATGTCAATATTGTAAGAAGCCCGGTCATACTATAGACATTTGCCGTAGCAGAAAATATAACGAAGAGCGAAGGCAATCACAATCCCAAACTCAAAATCAGGGGAATGCGAGACCCCTCCTCAAATAAGGTGCGTTGAGAAAGGTGAAAAAAAAAACAAAATTTAAAAGCACCAACAATAAAAGAAATCGAAAATGTTAACATAAATCTAAATACTAGTTACTCAATTGCACCATTTAACATATCTACTGATGGTCTGAAATACCCGGTACGTATGTTAATAGATACGGGAGCTGGAAGAAATTTAATTCATTTATAGGTCACTAAAGATTCAACAGAATTAACAATAACGAAATTTTACGCTTGACAGGTAAAAATCTATTACCGGTATACACCTTAGGACAAATAACCCTAGATATCTTTGGATATCCAACAATTTTCCACATAATTCCTAATGATGTCCCAATAGAAGAAGATGGAGTACGAGGATCCGAATTCTTCATTAAAAATAGGGTTAACATAAACTATACAGACGAATGTCTAGAAATTAAAGAAAATAAATACCCATTCAGCTCACCAGAACACAATATAATTTTACGAGCAAGATCAATTTCAAATATATGTATCAATTTTCAAAATAAAAATAAAATCGAAGGATATGTACCTCAATTAAACCTTGGAAAAAATTTATATATAGGAAACACCGTAGTCACTAATCATGGAGGTAAGGCTTACATTAAAATAGTCAATACTAACGCGCTCCCCACAAAGATACCTATAAACAAGGTCACCTTAGAAGACTTCGAAGAATTAATCAAAGAACCAATAAAAATGTCCACATCTTAACTCAACGAAAATACCACAGACGAAATTTTCCAAACATTAATATCAAGCAAAAATGAAATACAATTTTACAACTTTACTGGACTAGTCAGAGTAGATAAAATTAAGGAATTACTCCGACTCGAACATTATATATTCTTGATCTAAGAAAATTTTCTTTGATTAAAGTATTTTTTTCCGCCTACATAAGACAAAACTTTTTTGAATCGCACTGTAAAAATTTACGATCGAATTATAATAATTATGAAAATAACAGTTTTATGATTTTTTTTCAGGATTTCAAAAATTCCTGGTGTAGTACAGAAGATTTATGGAAATATAAAGACAATTGTAATCAGGAAAAATATAATAATTCTTTGAAACAGATAAATGAGTCAAAATTTAATGTACGGAACAAAAGTAAAGTGCCAACAGCTGGATCTGCCGCACCTATTATCACACATACAGCTCCAACTCCTCAGGATTCTCCAAATACAACTTTAGATATGTCCTATCGAGATTTACAAAATCCAGAAATTTATCATAAAAAATTATCATTCGAAGCGAATGACAGACTTACTGTAAGTAATAAAGATTACATTAAAAACATTTTTATCGCACGTATCATTATAGAGTATTAACTGATTTATAAATTATTATTCTTTAACTGAGAGTAGTGGTGTTCGATTCCGATTCGATTCGTGAAAAAATCGATTTTTGAATCGTTTCTTTAATATTCGATTTTTTTGTGAATCGATTCTCTCTCTACCTTATGAATCGACAAACTGATTTTTGTACCTTTTTAGATTCTTTTAACTCTAAGTTTTATAACCTTTTGCATAATTTTAAATACGTTATCAATAAATTAAAATATGAACGCCAGGTTGTTTTCAAATTATTTTAAACTCCTAAACAACCAAAGGATGTGAATCATGAAAAATAAATTAATTTAGCATATTTCATTTATATAATAGAATTCAAAATTGCTACTCCTAAGTAGCTCAACTAGGCGAGGGGTCAAGGTAAAGGGACTTAATTCAGTTTAAGTCAACTCAATGAAAATAAGTCATATTGAAATAATTAAATTAACAAATAAACTTTATTGGATGACAAATTATGTAAGATTACAAATTGATCATTCTCAAAACGGCGATAAAGAAATTTAACATTATTTGAATGCCATTTTGAAAAGTACATCTAATTCGAAATTCATTCTATCTTTTTAACATCATTTAGAAAAATATTGTTAACAATTTATTATGAAAATTACTCCTACCTTTAGGACATATAAATTTTCAATTAAAGACAAATTATAATTTAGAGAATTGATAAGTCATTGGTCATGTCATTACATAACCCGACATGACAACGAAAATCCGAAATTAGTACATTACTCAGTTTACTCCGAAATAGAATTATAACGAAAAATGACAATGTGAAATCACTTTACAATAAAAATACAATTTAAAAAATCTATACATGATAAATTATGATCCTGTTAGGAAGACGAAAGAATTCAAAAGAGGATTAACATGATGGACATACCTTTGAAATCATATTTACTCAATTTATAAATAGAGGCACATGCCCAATTCAAAAATATATATATATTTACGGATCGAACTTCCCAAAGAGATGCAAAACAGTCAATCCACTATTATGGAGTTTCCAGAATTCTGAGTCCAAATTAAATAATTATGTCAGCACACAAGTGCACAGAAACTCAGTTGAGAATGGAATGGCGATCAGAGTTTTCGCCTTCCGTCTTGTCGACTAGCAGACGGAGATGACATACGAGCGACGCTCATTAGAGTCGCAGCTGATTGACTGTTGGAAGTCTCTCGCTCGACGGCTAAGTGTACTACGCCAATCACTTATAGTCTGTAGGATTGTTCGACACTTAACATATACTTCACTAGGTGAAAACAAGTCAGGTGGACAATCCGCGACAATTTGAAAGTATACACAGATATACTTTCCATTTGAGGACAGCCTCAACTTTCCTTTGATGTTGAACGGATACGATGAAACGAACGACCAATAACAACCTCATCCTTCAGATTATTGAAATTGGGCCAATCGGCCCTATTAGCTCTAGTTAATAAACAATAAGAAAGTCTTGGGAATTAGTAATAATTCCAATTTACAAAAATATTCCAGTCCAGTAGAGTTTCGTAGTTAGTTTTTACAAATTGTATTCAATTGGTGAATATGGTACAAATACCACCCAATTAAATTAAAAGAGTATGATTCCGTACTCGACTTGATTTAATTTACAGAATTTACTGAGTTAAATCATTACTACAGTAATCTTTTGTATATGATAGAATAGCATGTTACAATTTGTACTCAACACATTGTAACGATCGATTATTTGGGCGTTCCTGTTCTGGCGCCATGTTACAATTTTACGGTGTACATTTTACTGAGTATATGTATATGATTATCTTAACGGACGCTTCAGCCTGGCCGGGGTCGGGTTTTAAAGATAATCAGAAAGCAGATCATTTATTTTACAAAATTACAAAATTAATAAAAGTATTTATTCTCGTATAAAAAATACAATTCTAACTGTGTGTGAATTTAAATAAATGACTTATGAGAAAGATTGAGCAAGTGACGGTTGCCAGTGTGTCTGTGTGTGTCTGTGTTAAGTCGGTACCTGCAAACAACAAGCAAACGCAGGTTACGGATCATGGGTAGAGGTTCTTCTCTCTATTTTAAGGATTCTAAGGGATCTAATATCATTGTCCGAGGCATAACTGGAAACGAAGAATCGAATCTACATTTAATTCTATTCCTTTTTCCCTTACAAGGTTGGCTTTTCAATTTGTCGCTCCAAGGCGACAAACGAATTTGTTTTAGTACTTTTTATCCTACATCATGTCTAGTTGCGTCATCAACAAATCCTTTGCTAAGAACTTTTTCTACAGTTAAATTTTCATTTGATTTTAATTGTAGCAAATATGGGGCATTATTACTCAAGTGTACTGTAGGGATTCAACATAGTCCATTTTTACCATCGAGTTTCCAATCTCACGTTTTGTATACTCCGCATCTTAAAATCTATTATGCCTGATATCTTAAAATTTATATACTTTGCGTTCGTTAACGGATCACCTGTGATCCCCACTCTTAGGACATCAAGATGTCAGATTTGCTCTGACACTTGGTGACAGTTCGTAGCTTAGACAAAACGCGTTTCTAGACTGTATGCGCAATGCACTTTCATTTTAATAAAGTACCAATTGAGAAATATTGTACATTTCAATATCTGTCGTAACGCAGATTAACCCTTTCCCAGCTTGAATTAAGGGCGGTTATTTTACATAACCAACATCGTTACAGTAGCACCCTTAGAATTCGACTTTGTCTAATCGACCTCAAACTTGGGTAAAGTATAGTCCTACTAGGCACAACTTTAGAGGAAAAAGATTTTTTTAATTGGATAAAAATTTACCAAGATAGGGGAGGGGGAATGTTTCAAATTTTTTCGATTTTGTGCGGTTTCGTGCTAATTCGAAGGATTAAGCTTCTTTCCTATGGAATATACAAAATTTTCTCCGACATGTTTTTGATAGCTTCTTTCCTGGTCTACCGAATGGTTACAAACATTTTTTAAAAAATTGAAAATTTGACCGATTTTTTTGAAAATCAAAATAGTTTTGTCTTTTGCAGAAAAAAGACATGTTTTGTTTTTGTTTTTTTTTTTAATAAAGCTTAAGTATTTATCTTTCGAGAAATTAGATAAAAAGTAAAGCGCCGCGTCGATGGCGCTCGAGTCTACTAGGCTTCTTGCTCGGCGGAACATCTTCGGACTCATTTATAGTATTAATTATGAATATTTATTATTTATTAAACTGCTCTCTGCATTGTACAGAGTTGAGACTCATTAAAGGTTTCTAATGCCTGCATTACACTCATTTTAGGGACGTAATATTAAGGAAATAAATTTCTATCTAACAAATATATTTTAATACGTGTAAATAGTCTTTTTCCTTAATATTACGTCTCTACAATAAGTGTAATGCAGGCATTAGAAAACTTTAATGACAGTCTCAACCCTGTACAATGCATAGAGCAGTTTAATAAATCATAAATATTCATAATTGATACTATAAATGAGTCCGAAGAAGTTCCGCCGGGCGAGAAACCTAGTAGTCTCGAGCGCCGTCGACGCGGCGCATTACTCTTTCTTTAATTTCTCGAAAATGTCATGAAGGATGATGCATTTATAATAAATAATCAATTAATAGTTAATTAATAATTAATAATAATAATAATAAGCACTGTAAAGCATAAAATGAGAACATTGCATAAGCATATATCCTGTAGCGAATATTAAATCGCCAGATAAAATAGATAAGCAAGTTCTTTGCTGATAACGCCTAAGAAACCTACAAAAAACCATTCGTTGTGGCTTCCCCCACTGTCTGCCACCACATGAAATCTTACGAAGACAGATTCTAGGCCGCATACCGATAGAAACAAACCTATGTTAAAGATAAAGATAGAAGCAACGGATTTCCCAAATAAATATCGCCATATTAGACAAAGAAAGTTAGTTCAAGTTCAAGCAGTTCAAGCAGTGCAAGTAGTTCAGAGCAATTCAGTTTAGGTATTAACTTCAGTTAGTTGAGTAGCAGTTCAGGTATCAGCTTAAGGCAGTACAAGTTACCAGTTACCAGTTCACGTTCAACCGTATAATCTCGTCTACCTGCAAAATAGTCTAAAGCGTTTTAACGAGGCGCATAAATATCACCCAAATTTTATTTGACATCATAACCATTTGACCGAAATTCATTTCAACAAATCAAAATTTCCTCTAATATTTATACACCTGAATTATTATTGGACCTAATCTCTGTTTACCTGAATTAAAATTCTCTCTAATTCCTATAAATCCGATTTTTCATTTCTTCTAATTATCAACTGCCCTAATATCAATTTTTTCTAATTTCTGTTTGTCCGCAATAGTATTTAACCTGCTTTCTATTTGAACGACATTCCATTGTTCCTAAAGTTTATTTTTCCGAAACATAGTATGACCGAATTTACAAATTCTCGATATAAATTTTTCTCTAATTTCTATGAAACAGAATTATCGTTGAGTGTAATTTCAGAATTAAATTTTGCCCTCATTTCTACGTTCCCTAACTATTTTTCAATCTAATTAACGTTTTCCCGCATTTTCATGTAACTAAAATTTAAATTGTCCGAATTAATATTTAACATAATTTCCGCTAATTCTAATTTACATTTGGCCTAACCTTTATTTAACCGAATAATCATACAACCTAAATTTCATTTACCAGAATTATCATTTGTCTAACTTTATTACTTGTCAGTTTTCATCCTGAGTTTCCGATCTATGCACAATGATCTCAAAGTTGGCCTCCAGGGCGTGCAGTGTGTGTTGGAGTATAGGATTTCAGTGTGTTATCCTATATATATATAT
>UCOH01011738.1:57938-137363 GCA_900474275.1 Synergus japonicus | reverse complement strand
TATATATATATATATATATATATATATGAATAATAACTCAAAATATCTTTCAAAGTTTTTGATAAAGTTTGCATTCTCTAACAGAAGTTTTAAACTATTAAATTTTCATCATTACTTTAACAGGAGTTGAAGCATCGAAAACTTTTATAGTATTCTTTAATGTCTTTTAAAAAGTTCGTAAAATCATTTTACAAGTTTTAAACAATGAACCTGAATTCCCTATCAAAATTTCTCAAAACTTTGTCATTATTAAATTTTATGATCTTTTTTAAACTTTTATTCTAAAATATAATTCTGAAGTTGTGATTGCAAAGAATTTTAAGGACTTTGATCCTGAGCTTAAAAAATCCTTTAAATTAGCGTCCAAGCTAAAAGGATTCAATCCCATATTGAGATTTTGATGTGGTGTTCTTTATTCCTAACCAGTATTCACTCCATCGGCAAATTTCTCCACTGAATTCTTGTAAATTGTAATTTTAAACTGAAATAATTTTAAGACAATGAAAACAAGCACCTTTTTCGTAATGAACATTTGTAACATTTGTACCACGATGCTTGTGTGCTTTCCATTTCGTGCGCTACTCCATGGGCAGGCGTGGACGCTATATACCAGGTGCTCAAGCAGGCTGGCGAGATTCGTGGAAATTCGACAAATTCACCACCTACGCCTCCCACAGCAGATCATCCTCCTTCCGGCGCAGCACCTTCGTCAGCGAGGACCTCTTCCCAACCCTGTTCCTCGTCCACCTCTGGTAAGACCAACGCCACTCCTTAACCACAGGTCACATTTTCATTTTACGCCATATACATATTTTCCCCTTATGTTTTAAATTTGTCAAAGAATTTGGGTGTTACGCTACAAGTGACCAGTTACAATTTTTTTTTTAATTTGGAGAGAATTGGAAAAAAGATTTGGTAAACTAGATTTGACCATGATTCTGGTCATTTGTGGCGTTCCACCTTTAAAATTAAAAGACGAATTTTTATTCCCTATTTTGGCAGTGTTGAAAAATTGATTTTCAGGTCACTGAACCTGATTCGATTTTCAATATTTTATAAAATCCATGAAAATCGGATCTATCAACCCACTCTAATTGACCTACAATTTAAATCGAGCGTTGTCAATTTTGTTTCTATATTTATTTATCGTTACGATCTATTATTTCTGCTTCACGAACTCAAAAGCTAATGGCTCCCCGAGGAAAAATAAAATTTATGCATTTCTACATTTATAACAAAATACAGATGGTAGAGTACAAAATGTTTAATTCACAAGCTGAAATTTAATGTATTTTATGGATTCAGTAAATTATTAACGTGGCGTAAATGAGAAGTGACCTTCATTACCTTGAAGAGATCTTCTGGGACATGACTCGATCATTTATGTGCTTCAATTTTTCAGATTCTTAACGCTCTTCATTTATCGGGCTGAAAACAGATTTGGGACATTAAAATATTGGTCTATTTAATCAATAATTACAGTAGTTTTAAATATATATACTACTATTAAAAGTCAATAATTTCCTGTTTATTTTTGCTTGTCCCAGAGATGTTAAAAAATTCTCCCTAGTCATAAATCATGAGTTAACATTCATGAACATTTCAGTGCTAAAATTTCATCTCGAAATAAGGAAGGTAAATAGCGAATCAACTCGGTATGATTAACTGGACTATCCTTTGAACCTACGATACTCTAAAATCACATTATTGATTTTAACAATTCAAGGAACGAAGAATTTTCTAAAATTAGACTCGAGGTACAATCCATTTATCACCAACGATTAAACGTGACTTTAATTCGGCAATCTATAATAAAAATAAGTTTAAAGTCAGACGTCCCCTCGTTGCATAAAATTATACTTTAAATTTAAATCCTTAAACTTAAAGGCGTGGAAAAATCGATTTTTCAGAATAAAACATAATAATTTACATATATATTTTTAACATTTGACTTTCTTAAATATCTCCAAATCTTTTGATTTTAATTTGGACGCTTTATATTTTTTATTATCTGTGATTTGTATCGTAAAAAATTTGTAAAAAATTCTAAGTAACAAGAAATGAACGTTTTTCTTCCGGAAAGGTCATGCTTTAATAAAAGCGCACTTTCCACAATAAAGTAGCAATTTTCACGTAATGAAAACCTTGAATTTCTCTTACAGCAATCAAGGAAGTTTATACCTGTAGTTTGAAAATTTAAAATCCCCTTTTCTCACGAAAATTCAGAAAATACCTTACTGTCAGTTAAATAAACTAGATTATGTATTCGAGGACACGATCCAAGTCATTAATTCTCAGATATATTATCTCTGTCTCTTAATTGGATCAATTAAGTATCGTCGACATAATTCAAGGAGATGTTCCTCATTATTTGTGTTCACTTGCTGAAAATCAAACGTCGACTAAGCTGTGAATCTTCTAGTTTGCTCCCTCATTAAATGAAAATACGGATTTACTAACGTAATTAGAAATGCAGGAAAGGTGAGAGCAAAAAATAAATCAGTTTCATTATAAATAAATCTCTCCGCGTCACTAATTGAGAAAATGCGCACTTGAGGATATTTTATTTCGAGACTATAAATATTATAAACTACTATGTATATAACTGATTAAAAAATATATTGCTAACAAAAATATTATTAAAAATAGTTTTAAAATTGCAGTCTATAATAAATTATATTAAAGAATTTTAATCTAGAATCCGAATGAAGAATTTTCATAAAAATTGCAATTATCGTTCATATTAATGCTACATTACCCACACATTAACTTCACTCGACTTTCATTCCCGGAATTCCTGGCGCAAAATCATGAAATTAAAATTTGCCAACAAGCTTCTCTTAACTTGATTAACCAGATTTGTTGAAGGCACTACGAATATATCTAACATTCGCTTAAGCTGATGCAGAATATTAAAAGTTGGTTGAACGAATGAGAATAGTTCACAATTATAAAAAAATGTGGAATTCGATTGGTTAGGAAGCGGAAGCGGAGGATCCACTTCCGGTACGAGACCATTTGGACAACCCTTGGTACTCTTGGCTCAGGAGCCGTCACCCGTGACCTCATCTGCGAGGTCATCTCTACGACGGAAACGCAGTATTAACAAAAGAAGATAACTGCCACCAACAAAATTCGCGAATTTAACGAACGAATTTATTTCTTACGACTGCCAACTGAAGTACGTTTTACTAAATTGCATTCATTATGCAAGTAAAAAAATTCTTTAAGTTTTTAAAATCATAATTGATCGAATTTTAAAATTTCCTAAACCCAAATTTATTAAACTAAAGTGTGGTCATTTTATGATTTAAATGGCTATAAATAGAACTAAATCGAATGAGAATCGTCAATAAAATGTAGAGGCAAAAAATGGTAGAATTCTGCCTTGAAAGAAAGTTAATAAAATGTTAGGAGGGTAAAAGGCTCTAAACATGTGTATATTTCTACAAAAGCGGGTCGAAAACTGATATACGTAAAGATTTTTTAACAGATTACATATAAATTACACCTAATCTGTCGATACATTACGAGAACCCCTTGTATAGTCATAGCCCCTTTATGTATCGCCATGGGGTGAAACTTGTCATTGAAACGATACCTATACTTAAATATCTAAATCGATCGCTTTTCTTATCATAAATTCCATACTTTAATAAAAATGAGGGAGCAAAATTCAAAAGAGCTCGTCTTCTATATATACATTCGATTAAACGATAAAAAATATTGCATTACTCTATAATTTAAAATATGACATAAAAACTCTTTAAATATTTCAAATTATTCAAATTGCTTTGAATTTAAATTCAAAATAACTTCAATTCAAATGTAAATTAATTGCAATTCATCTATCAATTTGTTTTATTCAGATTGATTTCATATTGCGGTTTGTTTAAATTTTTAATACCTTTAATTATGGTACTAATTGTTAGTGAGATCGTACTTCAGTTGTTAATCGTTATTAAAAAAAGAAATGAAACTCTTGAAGTGATGAAAACTGATGGCAATTCAAGTGAGTGATATATAACTGTAATATCAATACAACCCCCAGACAATACAAAAACTTGAAACTTTCTGACCTCGTATTAAATATAGAATAGCTAGTCAGTTGGAAACTTCAAATTATAAAAAAGCGTTATTTCTATCTAAAAATGATTCTTTATAACATTTATTCTCTCAAAATATAAAATCAGTGCTGTCTTTCCATCATTAAAAATTAAAAGTGATAATTTAATTGTAAGAAATATATTAACTGTTTATTGAGATACTTCTGAAATCTCTATAAAAATAGTATCGAATCATTCTAGAAATTGTGTTATTTATATTAGGGAATTTTACTTTGCGACAAAAAAGAAAATAATTGTTCTGAGGCATGACTGGAATTTAAATTGAACAAGTCATTTCTTTGAATGTAATTATTGAAAATTTGAAATAAATCTAAACTTCCAATTAAAAATCTCATCTGTAAATCATAATTAATCTGCGTATGTAAATAAGATTAGTATTCAAGTTAGATGATATAAAATAGTAATTTTCTCTCTAAATGAATTTGCAAATTGCAAATAGCAAATCTGAAAATGAAACCTTATCTATGAAAGTACTATTTGAAATTGAAATAGAATTCTGAACTTTGATAAGCTAATAGGATTTTGAAGCGAGAGGTAGAACTTTTGATAATGACGTTTCCGTTGATAAAGTTTCGCGACCTGTGGTTTGACAGTCTTTGCGATAACGTCAATATCAGTAGATTCGTAAAAGATATTGGTATAAATTATGAAATTCGTTTCTGTAAAATAATTTATGAGGAGAGAACTCGAAATTATAAATGGACACTTCTGGGACATTAATTAGCTTATCTAGTTTTATAATGAGTTGGAAAAAGGCCCTCGAGGTATTGCAAATTATCATTGTTTGATGAATTTCCATCTTTCATCCGAACTCATTTTGCTACGCCACCTGATATCCGACACTGTCTGTTCAACCTAATTAGTTAATTAAACCAATTGACGCAGTATCATCGCGTGTAATCCTCATAAACTTGACATATAATTTTCAAAGACACGCAATCAAATTAAGCAATCAATCCGGCAAATGACTCCAATCTTATAATTCTATTACCAAGAACGGATTCTCATTATTGTAGCATTTTTTCGGAATGGTTTAATGGATGAAAATTGAAAGTACAGAATGTACAAAATATAAGATCAGAAAAAATTGTATGTGCTTTATGTGATTGATATTTACTGATTGTGATTGATTTTCGAGATGAAAAATGAACACTGAATGACGTTAACGATGATGCAAATATTGTAAATAAAATTTTTCTTTTCCTTGATAAATTATAGTACATAATTATACTGAAATTATACTGACATCTTCTCTTTTGCGCACTTCTCGTATTACGAGTCATGTCCCTCGAGAAATCTTCGGTACGTAGTTTTGCTTCGTCTATCAAATTCCGATACGGTTAGTATCTTCGCCTAAACTTTCGAAATATTCGAACCAATATTCGCAAAATTTCAGGAGAGATTGTAAAATGAGTTGAACTAATTTCTCGAAGGGATATAATGCAAGATAACAATTTTAATTGAATTAAAAGTACTTCAATAAACATTAAATCTTATTCAATAATCTAAAATAAATTTCTAATGATATTTTTAGTCTAAGGGTAAAAATCTCTGGAAATTTTACGAACTTGTAAATTGAGAAAAGTTTCAATTTATGGAATAGTTTATAGTATGAAGAACTATTTTTAATATCGTTTGTACTATAATATGACATAATAATAACATAATTGGAACTTGCTAGGCAATGCATGTTAGTAATTAGAAGTAATGAAACACGTAATTATGAAATGCAATCAAACTCAAAGCGCCACACAGTCCACAACGTAGAAGAGAGAGACTCAATTTGAGGATGAAGAGTCTGAGTTTGGACTCTCCAGAAGGATCAGCTCATATTCGTCATCGTCCGCGAGATTATCATACTTCCGGTCATAGGGATTCATACACACCACCAAGGCGATCGGATAGTGGAAGTATCAGCAGATTATGTAAGTTTATAGAGTACAGCATGATAAATAAAATATTTTATTCTTATAAATGCTAAAATATGAAGCTAAACTTTCAACCTCTAAAGAAAGAGAATTAAATTTCGATAAAGAAGTTAAGGTATCAAGAACTACTTGTCAAATATCAAATATCAAAATTCTGTACGATTTATCAGGTAAGACTGTAGAATTTTAGCCTATTTTTCAAAAACATTTTTCTCAACTATTTCCTCTGCAGAACAGCATGCTTTCAAAATTTAAAAAACATTGAAACACATGGTTTTCAGTGTTATTTAAAATTATGTGAGGTTGAATCATTAGTCAAAGACTTTCGTTCTCGAAGAGAGCAATTAACGTCCTCTTCCTTCATGTTTGTAACTCACCAATCTTCCAACTAGCCACTGACCCACTTTCATCCAAAATTAGCAACTTAATCACATTCAAATTATTCAACTTGTTTTATATGTATATTACCTTCAAAATAACAAGACTTAAGGGATTAGGCCACTCTAGCAGCGTATTTTTATTATTTCATGGATCGCTGGAAAAAAATCCCAAAATATATTTTTTCCACCACTAGAGTGGCCTAGAGTGTTTGTTGGACTTGAGTAGTTTTGAATATTTGAATTCAAGTTGATGATAAAAACAAAGTATGTATTAAAGAAATTAATGATTATAGGATAGTAGTAGATTAGATCTAAGGGATTTGAAATAATGATAATTAATCGGGAGATTTAGTTTTTTTTTTAATTTTTAGACCACGTTAACGTATTCTGTTGGTTTTTTTTTTTTCGTTTTTGATACATTAATAGGAAACTGAGTCGTTTTCTGTTTCTATTTCAGCGCCCTGCAGTCCAGGTCAAGGGCATGGGGTTCACAAACACTTGAGGGGAACAATAAGAATGTCTAGTGTGGAACTACCAGACGAGAATGAAAAATCCTATTCCTCGGCAAGCACCTCACCTTGTCCCTCGCCCCACACCAATAACCAAAATCACCAGAATCCACCGGGTGGGAAACGTGTCTTACCGACAAACAATCTCTACGTAGTCTTATACAACTTTGAAGCTAGACATCGGGACGAGTTAGACTTAAAGTGAGATTTGCTTTCATAGATGTGTCATTTCATTATTTGATTGATGCTTTCAAATTTTTTTCTCTCATCAAAATTAGTGCTTTCGAATTTAGATGTTTTAGAAACTAGATTTTTAAATATTAAAAACTCTTTATTTACTTATGTAACTTACCCTTCATTCTGAAGGGTAAGTTATTATTATTTTCTCATTTTTACCTTACGGGAACAACTTTAAAATTGTTAATCTTTTTTTGTACTTCCACAATATATAATTATTAATTATCTTTTAATTTTGAGTGGCGCAAAAACAATGTTTATCATAATTTAACTCCTCTTGCATGATGCCGAATTTGGATAACCATTTAACAAAAGTTTTTTCAAGTTTTGGTGATTCGAACGTTGAGTGCTTGAAATTCTAGTTATTATTTAAAATGTTCTTAAATTTCAATGAATTTTGATGTAGATTCCTTCTAATTTCTCTATTTTCTACTTTGAATTACGTTAATCTGAAAATCTGAAATATTCGAGAGAGTTCCAGCATTGAGGAAAATGTCAATTTTCTGAAACAGTATGAGTTTGTGTTAGGTTTGAAGTTATTGAAGAGCTTAACTTTGTAGGAAAGCCACAAGCATTAATCAAGATTTTCCCAAAATAAGCTTCACCACCTGACACCTATTATATTCTCGTATTAAAGTACAATTTATGAATGTTACAGAGCTGGTTACAAAGTTTCGGTGATCGACAAGTCGGAAAAGGATTGGTGGAAGGGGAAGTGTTTAAGTGGTCGGGTTGGTTATTTTCCCAGTGCTTATGTGATGAGAGTCGATCCTGGTCAAAAATCTTTCCAAGTTATTTCGAATTTACAACTTACTGACCAAATTACTCTCTTACGAGATCAGGTACCTAAATAAAAATTCATTACAGAAATAAAGATATTAATTATAGTTCTAATCCTCATCTTTCCTACAGATATGTCTAAATATTTAAATATATGATTTACCTAATATTAATATTGATTTTAAAGGGGGTGCAAAGCTGTTCAAATCTTTTATTTCGTCACTCCATCCATTATTCATAAATTCCCCTCTGATGATAATCTCATAGATTATATTATGTATGTCATGTCATATCTTGTCATGTCAATCATTCTCATGTTAAATTCCTGAATTTTTTTCAAGAAAACAAAATCTGTGTAGATATTTATTCAATAAAATTATATTACTGGTAGAAATTTCCAGGACAAATTTGTGATTAAACAACATTCTTGGACGTAAATATCTTTGTTTAATACCTTTGTTGTAGATTGTGTTACAAGTGGGTGAAGAGGTTGGTGGAGTGACTATGGTGAGATGTGCCATTGATGTTCAATCCTCAGAGCAGAGTTCGAATGAAGGAGAAGTGAATTGCACGGAAATTCTTTGTCCTCTAAAATACCTGCAGGAAGTGTGACAGCAGCCTTTCGAAGAAGGAAAACGTCACTACCGAATTCCCCGTCAAGGTTGGGTTCCAATTTTAGAATCATGTGAGGATATATCACGCCCCACGTCATCAACATCCAGCAATCAAACTGGAGAAATCATTGTCTGCGATTTTACAAAAAGTGGCAACTGGTCCTCGGTTCGAATCTCACGAGCCATAGTCTTTCGGACTTCTCCCGAAACTGGTCAATATTCGGGAAAACGAAAGCAAAACTCCGCTTCCAATCATCGGAATACTTCCGAAAAATACTACGATTGTTTCCAGTGTGCCGAACAGTGTCGACACCTCTCATTGAAAAACAATTACAATTACAACAGCTCTAATAAGAACTCTAATAAGGATTCTAATAAAAACTCGCATAACTCTAATAAGAATTCTTATAATTCTAATAAGAATTCTTATAAGTCTAATAAGAATTCTTATAAATCTAACAAGAACTCTTATAATAATTCCAATAAAAATTCTTGTAATAACTCTAATCAGAAGTCCTTTAACAATTTCAATAATAATTCTAACAAGAACAACAATGTCAGCAAGAGTACCAAAAGCACTAGTAATACTTCTAAAAAGATCAACGATATCCTGAATGGAAGAAAGAGATACTTCCAGCAGAAGAAAAATATCGAGAACAATGAGATGTCTCTGATAAAAGAGAAAGTTCTGAAATCAATTTCCAATTGTCAAGTTTCAAATTACGAAATTTCAAAGCATCAATTTCCGAAAAACCAGATATCCAACTACCAGATTTCGAATAATCAGATGCTGAATAATCGGGTCTCTAACTATCAGATTTCGAATCAATCAACACCTGCAAGGAAGAGATCTTCTTTGGCGAGACCTGTTAAAATTTATGACTCATTTACCCCATCGAAATGGATGATGGGCAATGATAGTGTTTATCCATTGGAAGAATTTGAAGATTTAGAGCAATTTAAGAATCATCAGCGTGATGAACATGATCACTTTGGAGATCGACAACAGTTTGAAAATCGACATCAATTTGAAGGTCGACAACAGTTTGAAGATCGAGAGCAATTTGAAAGCCTTGATCAGCATGAGCATCAGCATCAACATCAACATCTGGAGCCTAATTCAAGTCGTGCCTACCTCGAAGCTCGAGACGAAGACGCTGATTGGCCTATCAGATTACGACTCGAAGAGCTGCTTGCTACTCAAAACAAAAGGAAAAAACGAAAGAGTATTGTTACCATAAGGAAGAGTAAGATCATCAAGACAGATACAGGCAAGAATAGCTTCAAGGACACCGAGAGGCTTCTCAAGGTACTTAGCAAACACGTGGACCAAGATAGTAGATACAACGTCAAACGATGCTGCGTCATGTAGGATGTTGCACAAGAAGGCGTTTCTCAATTTCAAGAACGTGGAATCCCTCAGCCGCGTTCCAATTCCTCCCAAAAGCTTGGCATCATGTCAAGGTCAATGGCCCTGGTCACAACAGACACCAAATTGTGTCAAATGACTAATGGTTGTTAGATACTTCCAATTTTATTCAAGATCTTTAAGAATGGAGGGACTCTGGAATAAGTAATTTGAAACGTTTCTTAAATAATATTCTAGTAACATGGAGGCTACATATATTCTATTAATATAAATGTATGCAAAAGAAAATCTTGCAATTTAAATATCGCGCCATTACAAAGAAAGAGTAGAGTATTATGTTTAAATGGGGCATTAGAGTTCTTTAGGAGAGAATAGTCACGATCATGTTGAATTTAGGAAAATAAATTTATATATGAATAGTATATTATATAGTCTCCAACATATAATATGCAAAAATTTTCTTTTCAAACTGATTCCATTTTATGATGGATACTAGTTATTGTAGTGAGAAACTTGATAACAGAGTAGTAATAATAACCTTGGAAGTAAACTTATTACAAAATTGTTGTGTGATTTGTTTCGTTTTAAAATTTCTATTCAAGTTGTTAGTTGCAGAACTATTTATGGAAACATGAAGAAACATAAAACATGAAATATGAAACAAGTAGTGTGAGTTTGTAGTAACGATTCAAAGGGTGGCTCAGAAATATTAATTTAAATTATATTATTTATCGATATTAAAGATATTAACTAAGAACAATTTTTCGGTGATAAATTATATTTTTAATAAATATATTTAGTCAGTATTTTTCATTATTTAATTTCTATATTATTTATGATATAAAATATATAAAAAATTATTAAAATAATTCTGGAATGACCCTAATAATTGTAATATTATCTAAACTTGTGAAAACTTAGTTTTACAATTTGTGACCCTCATGGCCCTAATCACCTTCAAAAAGTCTGTTTTACAATTTTGTATCTCATAAATTCGCAAAATTTCCAAAAGATATAGAATTCGTTACAGTAATTATTATCTGAGACCTTTTTTCCTCACAAGATAATTATTTCTAAAGAATATTGAATTTATAAACTCTTACTTCTTTTTCTACTTCGATCATATTCACCAGAATAATAAATTTAACAATAAAATTCTAAATCCAAATTGTTAACTCACATAAGAAATATTACTGAGAACAGTTCCAATCTTCCAACCTTTTTTGAACAATGATTTACAAGTCCAAAATAATGCGTATAAAACTAAAGAATTCCAGTAATAAATTCTTAAAGATTACAATCATCGTTATAAAATTCTGATAACATAGAAAATAACTGCAGGTTAAGAAAATCTTCATGAAATAAAATTTCAAAATAGGATCGTAAGTAAAAAAAAAACCATCCGTGTTCGCACGCGCTTTACTTTGTACTCTAATTATTTATCCAATAAGGACGAAGCAAAAAAGTATCTATATTTAATTATAATTGCGATTATAATTAATTATACATTTAAATACAATTACGAACAATTTTTCAGTGAAATGGTCCTAATAAATTCCCTCAACCAAATTGTTAAAAGATAAGATGTCCTTAAACTTAAATCAGATTGAAATAATATATAGATGTTATGCCATGTATATCGTACCTGAAAAAGCAGAAGTTACTTTCACTTCGAATTCGAACGCGGCATTAGTCTTTTTTTAATTTTATGCAGATGCCTTAAACCTGCTGTACTTAAGAATTAGCTTTACTTGTTCTGAGTTAAGAAAATGACTTTTAGAACTTAAAATCCAACAAGAAATGTTAATCTAATAAAATATTTATTATCACAGTTTATTATAGAATTTTAAATTATTAAATATAAAACTTCAATTAAAAACAAAATTAGATCACATTTATTAATTGAAAAAACTTCCCATAATACTAGATACGACCTTCAAACCTTGATGGTATTGATTGTCTCTAAAACTACTTTAGCCTATAGTCTAGAAGAGTTGAGCGATGTGTCATAGAGAAATTATAAAGTACTACCACGACCAAAATTATTAGGCACGCAAAAAATTAATTTAACTCCAATTTAATTATGTATAATTATTTACCTGTTTTACGGTGACGAAGACTGCCTAATATTTTTGGCCAATGCTACAAGACTCCTAATTTTCTCTACTTGCCGAATTACTATTTCGTGTGTGCCACAGCCTAATTAATGCAGAAAAACCGTCCTCTCTATACAACTACAAAACTCTAAGATCGTTCATTTTTACTTGGCTAAAACTGCAAATATTCTAAATAACTAAAAATTTGTTTGAAAGATATAAATGGAAATTTTACTGAAGGTTGAACTATGCTTATACAATTGGAAATATAATAATTGACCTTGTAGTCATCGACTTCAATGTATTATATTTAATTTAACAAATATTCTATTAGCAATTATATGATTAATTGTAATATTCTTTAATAATCTACTATTTTATTAATTATCATTATAGAAAGGGATTTTCGTCTCCTGTTTCCACATCTTGATTAATTCAAGCCTTCCAAATGCGTTGCTTTCCTCCAACTTGAGCTCCAACTTGAGTAATGCTTTTATCTTATTTTTCACTCTCATCTCTCTTCAAACCTTCTAATCTGCATTTTCCCTTCTTCTCTAATAAATTTCCCAAAAATAAAAAATTGCTATCTAAAGTGAAGCAAGACTATTCCTAATTAATTAAATTATTAATTATTTTTTCTAACTATAATTAATGAATTTTCTAGTAAATTAAATAAATTTCCATAAAATTACTCCACTTTAGATAGCACCATTTAATTATAAATTTTTAAAGAATAAATGTAGCGTCGTCTGTTGGCAAAATATGTATACGAGTGCCCTTTTCTTGTCATAGTGTATATCGTAATTGTACCATAAAGCTATTCCAAATACCACGCCCAGTATTTGTAAGTATTAACGGGTAATAAGAAAATACCCGGATTCAAGGAAAAAAATCATTGTACAAAACTCTGCAAATTAATTACTTAATTAATTTGCAAGCTTTTGTATTAATTAATTTGAATGAATCTCCTCGAAGTCCTGCAATAGTAAAACGTGCCTATAAAAGCCTAATAAATAAATAAATAGAATTTATGTGTGTATCGCATTTATCACAAATAGCTCGTCTTTTCAGAAAGTATTCGTAACTGAATAATCTTGTAACTAAAGCAATAATTTATAAGATTATTACACCAGAAGGTAGCGACAATTTTCTACCGTCGTCCTCAAAATTCTAATTCACGCTACAACTATAATGCACTTTATATTGTTAGTGAATTTCAAATAAAGAAATATATTTTACCGTGCTTAGACTCCGAGGAGATATACTGATGTAATTAATTTAAAAACCGATGATAAGAACGTGATTGCACTTTGAACTTTTCTTCTTTACTTTTTCGCAAAAGAAAAAAATTCAATTCGAAAAAAAAATGTCTGATCTGCAAAAATGTTTAATCCGAAGAAAATACTTAAGACATAGATGTAACGCCCTACTTAAAATGATAGCTGATAAGTCGGGTCACGTCTTATTTAGCAGATGTTTTCATCACAAGGAACATTATCGTTTAGGAGATTAACATATTAAATTTGTACAACTTATTTGCCAAGAAAGATTAAAACAAGCACTTAAGTGGTTAAAGATTTATCCCTGAATATATAATATATCTCAAAAATAATTATATATAATATACATATGTTGCAATATTGTACAATTTGTAATTTAATCTTTAATCTAGTTATTTCTATTCATAAAAGATTTTTTATCTCATTATGGATTTGTTGTAATTTTTTGTTTAATTTGTCGTTTTTTGATGTAGACTCTCCTGGAGAAAGTTCAGATGCTATTAGCTTTTGAAAAATTTCATCTTTTGTGGCAAATAAACTCTGTAAGAGAAAAATAGTTATAAAAAATAGTTAAAAAACTGTAAGTGTAAAATAATCTAAGAAAAGTAAATGTGACATTAACAAGTATAGTTAATTTAATCTACTGAGATCTCACCGCAAAAGTCTGACGTTCAATCTGCTTAAATGGCTGAGCCGTCGAGAGTCGTTTTTCTCTTCTAGCGTTTGATATATTTTATCGAGTCTAGTCCCCTTTAAAGAGAGAAGAGATCTTTGGTATATATACACCCAAGCGAATGTGTTTAACCAAACCATAGACTGCACGAAATATATTATGTATATAACATGACGATTTTTATTCTCTACACCTGTCCTCTAAAATTAATATTTTTTAAATTAAAATAGAAAATCAATGTGTCTTTGGATAAGGTAACTTTATTACGATAATGGATAATTATTTATTTTTGTAAATACTATCATTACATTTTTCTCGGTATAAATGATAACACTTAAGCTAAATGACGAAATAAAATACAATTTAAATCTCTTACAAGAAATCTCCAGAAAAATTATACCTTACAAAATTGGAATCTTGTGATAAATACGGATGATCGATGAAAACTTCGGAAACTAGATTTACAACTTGAATTTGGCAGACCTGAGGATTGGGAACTTATCTCCATTGCAAATTCCTCGGAAGTCATCCAAAGAGAGTTCATAAATTGCGACTCCACCAAGTCCTTTGGATTTGGCATAGAGAGCTTTGTTTCCTGCTGTATCAGGATCTTCATAACCAACCCAAATTCCTTCCTCGCCAGTTTGGTCGTTGTACTTTTTGTAAGCGTAGGTACCGTATTTTTTCGAAGGGTCGCCTACACGTCTCAGCCGATCTACAGCACTTTCTATTGTTCGGGAACAAATTTCGGCGTAAGAAAGAACTCCAGGAATGTGAGTGTGAGGTCCTTCTGCTCCTGCACCATCAGCGTGAAGTGGAGGTACTCCAGCAACTTCACTATCTGCTGTTAATTTCCAAGTGCGACCAAAAGTAGGAATTCCAATCACGATTTTGCCACCTGGGGTTCCGTTCTCCAACCAGTATCTGAAAATTTAAATGGTAAGGTATTTTTATTCAAATACTTTTTTAAATTTTCATAAAGTACTGCAATTGAGAAAATATTATTTATATCTGCGATTTAGCAATGAAGGTATTTTTTCTCTAAATAATTTCCAGAAATATAAGAACAGTAAGAAAAGACCTTGGATTCTTACGCAATATTCTAAAAGCAGGAAAAAATGTATTTCCTTATTATCATTGTATAAAAATAGGTATCATAGAATCTCCTGCTTAGAATACAAAATTCCAAGATCATTTAAAAATGGAAAAATTTGTAAATTATTCGAACCTTGTTTGATAATCGATATTATCATCAGGAACTCGTCCATAACTTTCATAAATTGGAGATGGGTAATCAGCCTCTTTCGGATTACGTTCAGGATTTTTCTGGTCAAAAGTCATTAAGTGGACAGCATCGAGATTTGGTGATAAGAGTCGTGCATCGTAATAAACTACAAAAAGTAAGTATAAAGATTAATAATTTTATTAAAAAGTATTTTATTTTTTGAAATTGGTCAATGAAACCTAATCAAAATAAGAACTTACTGCTGGAATTGATGTGGGGCAAAACGGTGAGTGTAAGTGCTTTATTCCTGTTCCTGAGTTGAGTCTTCAAATCACGAACCAGAATCGTGAATCCATCACGATGTTCTTGTTCTTTGTCATCCTTGAATTTTCCATAACCGAAAGTCTTTTTGATTCCGTGCCAAATTGAGCTGAAGGTTCCACGATTCTTCTTTACCTTAACTGGTGGAAACTGCCATCCCAAATCAATTCCGTCGAATTCATAATCAGAAAGAAGACGACCAATCGAATTGATGAACTTGGTCCTTGCTTCGGAAGTCTCGGTCTATTCAAATAAAATTCAAATTCAAATAAAATTGACAAATATCAGAATATCAAAAAATTAATTTATCATAACAGTTATAGTAATTCTTTTATTTTTAATCTTAATAAACAGCTGCTGATGCCAAGAAAGATAAACATAATTTTATTATTAATATATGGAATGTGACTCACGAATATGTGTGATCTACTTATTATGTGAATAATTGCGTCTAAGCTCTTTATTTCTTTCTTGGTTCTTATCCCCTTTTTTATGACATCACAATGACTTTATCATGACCCGTAAAAGATTCTTTGGTGAAAAACAAATTAAAACTTTTATTTAAATGAAAAGTATACTAATCGAAATCATTTCCACAGAAATTTTCATATATTTTTAATTAAAAAATATGCCTACTTACAGCAGTGAGATATTTGTGAGTTTCTTCATAAGGGTCAGCATTTCCACCGATTCCAAGATAAATTTTCAGATCAGGGAAATTCCTTTTCATTTGGGTGACCAATCTATAGAAAGCATATCCAGCACCTGTGTCCAAACTTGGGTTCAAAGGTATGACCTCAAACGAATTGGGATCAATTCCAGCGAATCCATAAATTAGATGTGTACACATGGACAAAGCTGGTCGAAGGTCTTCTACTTGGAACTTGCCAGGTCCTTGAAAAGAGAAAATCGGGATAAATACAAATATTTTATTACAGATACTATATACATATATTCAATTCAAACTTTAATCTACATATATTGAGTCATCATGATTTATATTCTTTTTTCAGAGACGATTACATTCAGTGTTGAACATGCAAATTTCTAATCGAACTGGTTTTTGAATGGAATGGAACTTCAAACTTTCTTGACTCTGAAAGATTTTTTTATTCAGAATCATTGTGTCTTTGTTGTAAATTTACTTATAAATTTATTTATAAATTTATTTATAAAAAAGGAAATATAGAAATATGATCTCACCTTGTCGCTCGAAGGACGTGGAGTTCCAGTAGCAAACTACTTTGTTATGCTCATGAGGATCAACAGCATCTACAACTCTGTCATTACGACCCAATGCTAATAAGAGCCAAAAGGCTAACGTTGAAAAAACAAACAGTTTCATCTTCACAGCCTAAAACATAAAGTATTCAAATATATTTATCCAATAGGAGACACATTTAATTTCTAGAAATTCAAATAAAATAGGAAAAAAATGTTCATCAAAACATAAAATATTTTCTTGAAACTTCTACTCTTACTTCAAGATGATTCTATTCTATTCTTCTTTTATTTTAAATCCATTGATTTATATAAAATATAATTTTAATCGTAAAATTAATTGTAAGACAATTATAATTATAAAAAATGATTTTTAATTTCAGGATTTATTGTAAATAATGTTGGTCAACAATAAGTCACCTTACCTTCGAAGCTGAAAGATCACGACTGCTGAGTCGTTGAGATCGTCGAGAACTTGATATGTTTGCCTCGTTCTCCAGATTGGTAGTGGGGTTGAATAATAATTACGTCATCATATTTCTCTTGCAAATGATACTTGTATTATCACATGATTCACTGTATATTTTTCTAACATATTGCATTTTTAAGATTAAAAATTAACATTATATATATATAATTAGCTTTATATAATTAAGACTATAATTCTTTTTAATAATTCGATTATAAGAGCTATTTATTTATTTATCTTCCAAGAAGTGTTTAAGTTTGAATTTTTTTCTAACGTTAATTCTATTTAATTTTAACTTTATTATAGATTTTAAAAGAATATTTTCAAGAAATATTGATAATTATGTAGTTAAACTTAAAATACTTTTTATTTCAGTAAATATTTTCAGTATAGTCAGTGATTCGAAGAAAATGATCATATTAATTAATCGATGTGCATTGACTTATAAACTTATAATAAATAACACATGAACTTTTCATCGAGGTTATCACCTCTCGTTTGTTAGGCCGGGATTTCCAAGTGGATCTCCAAGTCAACCAAGATCAGAAGTTAATAGTACAAACATACTTTGAAGTTTAATATCCTTTTAGTTTAGTAAATTCCACTTTGTGAAATTAGCAAGGAGATTGTATGCAATCAACCAAACGTCGGAAGAATCAATTTGTTTCAATTGAAGAGCTTAATTTTTAACTCAGAAATAAAAAAAAAAGCTCTTATTTAGTAGAAAAGTGGAAATCGATTTACTATTTCCATATAGAAAATCTCAAATTATTCTAGGTATTATCATAAAAAAGCAATTGATTGAAATATCATTTAATTATTTTTAAATTCGGAACAGTTTAGACCTTCTTAGAAGTTCATTTGAACAAATTCATGTTTATGTGTCTCGACTATATTATCCAGAGGTCGAAGGTCCTCATTGATACATTAAACTAGTTTTTGTTCCTTTGAAATAGGTGCACACATAAAGCCTTCTTTCTGACATCATCTCTACTTTAGAATGAAAGAATACCCACGCTTTGTCAATTACCTTGTTACTTCGGTCAGTTCGCAAATTCATATGACATTAAATAATTTACACTCTATCTACGACTTAGTATGTCATGTGAAGTCTTGTGAAGTCTTAAGTAGAAACAATGTCAACATGAGGTAGAATTTTTTCACATCATGAACTGCTAATTCACTGGTGTTTTGCATATATAAATTTTTTATCCAGTTTCAAAGTAATCTCTTACAATTTTTAAATAAAAATACAAGAAACGGGAAATATTGTTTTTATTTCCATCAAATTCGACTAAATTTAACTGATTCTGAAATTTAATCTTGATTTTAAATATTAACAGCACTTGTTATTCAGTACTTAATTGTCTATTTATGGAGTTATTTTTAAAAATTAGTTAATCAATGGCAAGTCCCTGGCCGTGATCATTGACAAACCAATAAAGTCAGAACAGTCATTGAAATTTATAGTCCTTTAGTCAAGGTTCTATAACTAAAAGTTGACCATGACATCTATGGAGATTGAAGATCCATCAATTCATTGCCCAATCACTTCTTATTCTTTATCTTTTAATTGAAAATTCTTAATTAACAGAAATTAATTAATACACGGTAATTTCCCGCTTTTCCTTGTCGAATGTCTCTCCAGGAATTTTAAAAACATCTTAAGCCAAGATATATTTTATCTCCACTAAAAAATTACATAAAAGAGAAAAAATTGCTTCCTTCCTTGCTATTCCAAAACTAACACATAATAATCCTTTAAAGTAATCCTCGTAACAATATTTGTTTACAGATGTTTCTAGAAAAATTTAATCAAATCAGAACGCTTACTGAATTATGAATCATAGATGCAATGCTGGGTTAACAAACGTCGTGAGAATGAAAAAGAAACATTTAATCATAATTTATTACGTAGAACATTTACGATCTCATGTCGAAGTGTGTTGCTTCAAACTCAGAAGTTATGAGAATTACTTCTCAGAATGAATAAAACTAGTTCTAACTTTGTTCAACCATTACATAACAATCGAGCTTGTCATGAAAATAACAAAGTGTAAGAAACAGTTCACAACCTTTTAGAGTTAGAATACCAATACCGTTTGAAATTAATTAATTAATAAAAATCTGAAGGGAAAATTATTATTCCTTTTCGAGCATTATCAAAATCTTCTACAATTCCCCATAATTTGACCTTTGTTATTCTATCATTAATTTTATATTCTCCAAGTTTCCCCAAATTAAAGAGGCCATCGTATCTAATCATATCTTATTCTGACCCAATCATTTGACAAATGTAATTTTTTCAGGAGGCACTAGATTGTTTTAATCAGAAGTCTATTATCTATTATCTCTAGAAAATATTATTTCTAACGACAATACAGTAAACAGAAAATTTAAATAATTTGTATCTGATTTTATTTAACTGTGTCATTTAACTGTGAAAATGAATAAACTAATATTGTTATCACACATTTTATTATAAAACGAATGTTATGTACATTTGCATCGCAGTCATTTTCCTAAATCTATACAAATATTACACTATGTCCATAATAAATTCTTAAAATAAGTTGTAAGTCGTAATGCGAGTTTTTTGAAGTATTTCACATTTTCTAATCTTGGCTAAAAGTTCTTTTCTCGCAAATCCACTTCAGAAAAGTGGGAAATAAGTTGAATGTACATTTCCATTTTTAGAATATCCATTTAAGTCGTAATGCAATCTTTCTAATCACCAAAAACTTTAGGCTCTTTGGAAAAAAATATAAACGTCTTCAAAAAACAAGTAAAGCAGTCTTAAATGATTATTATTATTTACAAAGAGTGCATGATCGTTACGAGAAGAGAAAAGTTTCAATTTAAACTTTTCTCTTTTCCCAGTTTCATGATCTTCAAATAGTATCCAAACTCTTATTCATGTTTTTCGTGTTTTAAGTTGTTGTTTGGATAATCCAACTGATCATCTTCATCTGAAAAATAATAAATATTAACTACATATTTACAATAACATAATTTTGAAAAGTTTAGGTTCAAATTTCCTATGGTTACTATTCAATCGCAATGTTAATTGAAAAGTACCTTCTCCTGCATCTTCTTCCTCTTCGATCCGTAGATCATTATTTTTAGGCTGCTGCTCTCTATAAAATTCATCGTTTTCGTACTGATCTTCTCCCATATCTGGACCTTGTTGAGCGACTCCCTCCAACCTACAAATAAAATTTGTAATCAACAATCATGATCCCTATATAAAAATATAGAACAACATTTTTATTACCAAAATATTATTTACCCAGCAAGTCTTTCTAGATGATTGGGTTCATCCCCAATTTCCTGAACTCCAGGTTGAACTCTAAGCCATCCTCCATTTCCTTGTCGATCACCAACTTGTCCCCCATGTCTATTTCCTGCTGGTTGGTGAGCCAGCAAATCTAAATTTCCAATATCCAATTCCTTTGCCTTTTCCTTTTTACTATTTTCCACAATAAGATCTTTCACTAAGGAATTTTGTTCAGCTCCCTCATTTCTTCTCTTTTCATCTCTCTTCTTTTCTTCATTCTCAAGTTTCGGATCCACTATTACAGGAATTGGTACCACACCAATTGGCAACTTTACTTTTGTTTTCCCAGCAGTGAGGCTCGATTTTTCCGGAGAAACCGAAGCAACAGAAGCCTTTGTTAAACTTTCGAGATTTGACCCTGGAACGGAATTCACTGAATGCGTTGAAGTATTCTGGAAAAATACAAAAAGAAAATTATTAAAGAAATCTCTCTTTGGATTTTAAATGTCAATATTGAAATTAAATTAGATGACACTGTTCTTTTCTACTCATTAAACTCGAAATTCTCGAATTTCTTGTATAATCACTTACCTCTATAAAAATACGAAAACACAGAATTTTGAGAAGGCAATAAATATTTTAAGGTTTAAACTCAAAGAGAAGATTTTCTAGACTAGAAATCACTCTACGAAATTATACCTCTATAAAATTAAACGAAATTATAAGCTATGAGAGCAATAGGAGCAAATTAAAGATTCAAAGCACATTAAATACAAAACAAGAGAATCTTTAAGCACATGCCTTTTGCTAAGAGACAACAATCACTAACACAGGAAACATCATCACGTAACTCTTAAAAAAGTTCACTAGGAGAAGCCAATAAAAATTGTTTGAATTAAAGATTTTTCAGACATTAGTAAATTATAATTATCTATTGTCATGAAAAGAATCGATAGGGTTTATAAAAGCAAGTAAGTAAAGTTAGGTGCGCAAGGGTGCAAGAAAAAATGCAAGCAAGTAAAAATAATAAGTTTCCTTTTATTAAATATAACAGTAAATAACACAGAAGAATTACAGACTCTAATAAAGTGTGTTAAAAACTATTTCACATAATGCACTAGAAGAAATTTGAAAGCCGAAACCAAAATATTACCTATATGTCAATTATAAAAATTCTAAAACTACTTAACACAATCAGTCGAGCTACGCGAATAATCTCCTTACACACCTCGAGTGGTGTTTTTTGCTTTATAAAAAAGATTTTATTATATAATTTTTATATAAAAATTTTATTCTTTAGAATAAAATTCAAAAATCACAAAAGACTGACACACTAAAAAGAATTGCGAGCAGAAGAGAGAAAATGACACGATACTAGAAATTGCATGCAAAGAAAATATTTTTTATGGTTGAGGTCATTCGGACCCTTCGTTTGCATTAAACACACATTTCAAATTCTTTATGAAAATAGTTTTAAATATATAATCTCTTCTTACACTTCCTTAAGATCTAATAATTCTAAAAACATAAGTCTCTTTTCAAAAGAGACAGTATTATACAATTTTTCCTATATAACGTCTTTTCCAAAACGGAATGACAGCAATAAAATCTAGACTTGACTATTCAACTTCTCATAAACTTTTAAATTCAATTCAATAAACTTCACACCTTCCTCCAGTCTCTCCAGAAACCGGAAGAAAGTTTCTTATTTTAGGAGTGGCAATTTTTTCGGACCATGGAAATGCGAAGAATAAAATACAAATCAAAAATAATACTTTGAGCTTCTAAATGTCGAGTAAATGAATTTTTTCGTTATGTTAACTGTATAGATTACTACCTATTCTATTTATTTTCATAATAATCTCATTTTTGACAAATTATGTCATACAATGTTCCCGACTTCGCGGCATATTTTCTATAATTAAAATTACATTTCTGATTATGTGAGTTAGAGAGGCAAATTTTTAATTCTATTATTAATAATATTGAAACAAATGAAATGATTGTAAAATAAATAAACACAGTATTTCTCTTTTCATACAAAAACCCTTAACACAATAATGGTTAATTTAAAAAAATGGTTAGATATTTTATTTGAAACTAAATGTTTCAGCCATGGTCCAAAAATATAGTAGCGAAAGCAGCCACACCTTTGAAATGAATTAATTAATTACTGCACCCTAATATCTATTATAGCTGTATTTATTTAGAACAGCGAGGTATTGATTGTGAAGTACTTTAAATTGGCAAGAATAGTTTCCCTCATTAGTGTGCACCATCAAGAATACCAAGCACCTTTTCTTTCAAATCTTGTAGTTCGTCAACCTCGTTAGGACTTTCGATGTGTTCTCGATTACCAGAACGTGTTTCCTTATCACTTCTCTGAGGTTGAATCGGAACCAACTTAGGACCATTGGAAGATGATTTTTCATTCGGTTTTCGCAAAACGTCACTACCTTGATTTGAAACCGGCTCTTCCGGTTGTGGAGGTTCTTCTCCTACATTTTCGTTCCTTTTTTCTTTTTTTCGCAAATCTTCTTGGTATGGCATAGGCAAAGGCAAATTATTTTGCTGATCCTTAAGATCATTAGGACCAACCGGAACAATGTTTCCATCCCTTTGAGCAAAGCCTACATCGCTAATCTGCTCGTTTGGTAATCTACCATCGTTTTTGTCGATTTTTTCATTTTTTTCGTTTAAGGTATCCCCGATTGCTTGATGATCTCGTGGTGCTGGAAGGGGTGGTGGATTATCATCATCTTTGCTGGGACGACTTACCTGTTGTTGTTGTTGTTGAGATGGACGAGCAACCTGGTCATTTGCACTATTCAGTCTCTTGTCTTGGTCTGGGTCTTCTTTTTCTTGCACAGCTGGATGATTTACTACGTAGTCGGAAGAGGTGATAGATTTCTGAAAGGGAAGAAAGATTTTCAATTATATTTTCAAATTTTAAACTGCTCTAATGCATTAAAAAAAATGTCAACTTACTTTTGCCTGTTCCAGTTCCCTTTTGAGCTGAAAGACTTGCTTTTCTAAATGGAGTAAAGTGCCTTTTGAACTGACTGACTCCTTGACTAAATTATTGTACTCATCTTCAAGCTTCGTATAATTTTTTTGGATCGTGAGATATTTTGTTTTTAAGTGCTCCATGGAGTTTTTCTTATCCTCTTGAGCCTTGCTGATTTCGCTACGAAGATCTCTTAATGTGGATTTTAGCCTATTGGTTTCTTCCTGAATATCTTTGTTTTCGGATTGAAGAATATTGTATTTTTGCTGCATGGCGTTATACCTTTGCACAACTTCTACATTATCTTTGTCTTTATCTCTAAGGGACTTTTCTCTAGAGTCTCGTTGCTCAAGTTCCTGTTTCAAGACCTGATTCGCGTTTTTTTCCTCTTGCAAGGACTTCTCGAGACGAACTTTGTATTCGTAGATTACTGGAAAAAATATGCAAATTCAAATTATATCTTATCCTGGAAAGCTTACAATTGGAAATTAGTGGTAAATTTTCATGTGACAAACCTTGTAGTTGAGCAGCTAGTGCTTCTTGCTGATGTGCACATTGCACATGTAGTTCGTGAAGCTTGGTCATTTCAATTGAACAAGCCCGGTAAAGATATACAAAAATTACAAAAAGTATTAGACAACCGCCATAAACAGCCAGGCGGCCAGCTCGGCCCCTGCCCAGTCGAGAGCCGCTCATCTCTGCAAAAAAGACAAGTTATTAGCATAAATGACGTTGAAAATATTTAAAGAAGTAAATATATGGACAAGGTCAGGTATCTATACGAAAAAGTAATATTCTATAATCTCGCTGAAACGTTAGCTTAAATTTTTGTATGCTTAAAAATAATGGACTGGAAAAGGTAAGTTTTCGAAAAAGATTACTATAATCTAAACATAGAATGATTAGATTTTAATAGCAATTGAGCACCACTGTAAACACGATTTCTATACCTATACAGGTCAATTTTAAGAGAGAGTCGAGGAAGCCTGTCTTGAAACAAGATTCGTTCAACAAGGTCGTGACGAATTTATCGTGATTCTCCGCAGGGTTTTTATGATTAAAAATTTTTTTTTAATTTAAATGAAGAAAAGATTCCTAGTTTATATTTATCACATGTATAAGGTTCTGTAATCTGGTTTTAAATACTTTTCATTTAAAAAAAGAGGATGAAATAGTTCTTAAAGAATATCCTAAAGGTAAAGATGTAGAAATATGAACCTTTGTACATATTTAAATCCTGAACGTGAAACAGGCCTGGATAAAAGTTTCTAAGCTTCTGCTGAGCTTCAATAAGACGTCCTGCCACCCACGTCTTCTTGCCTTAAGCGATATTAAAAAATTTAAAGTACAGAGTCCCGTAAAGTGTGTCTACTCTTATTACATTTTAATTAACAGCCGAGTAGAAGACACCGCTAGTGTTTCATTATTTAATATGTATAAACTATGAATCTAGCTAAATTTTTTTTAGAGTTCGAGTGAAAACAGAACTGACAATTTATAGATAGTATTTTCCAGTTATAGATCTGTGAATATAAAATTAACTCAGAGTAGTCAACTAGTTTTATTTCTATTCCAAATGACCTTCGAATATAGACTAAACGGTTCGAATTTATTATACGTTTATATTGAAATATATACTGAAATAAAACGATAAAAATGATCAATTGAAATTTCGCAGATCTAAATAAAACATTCCAATGATAATCAATGCCTTTATTTTACAGTTCCATACAATTTGTAAAATAAAATAAAAAAATGCTTCTTGCAGTTTCCAAAAATATTTTTTAGATTAAATTAAAAGGAAAAATCAATTTAATCCAGCTTTTATTAAAAAAAAAAGAATCATCTATCCAGACCTTTCATTAAAAATCTTTTCATTATTTCCTCTGGAGGCTTGCAAATTAACCCTGGACATTCACATACAATTCTTAAATGGTCAAATAAATGCATGTGAATTGTTCACATGCGCTTGTATTATACAATGTTCATTGTGTAAAGAACAAGCCATTGATTGAATACACTTTTAAAGTCTTTTCTTTCGCTTTCATATACATAAAAATTCATTTTATTCGACATTTATACAGGAATGCATTCAATAACGATTTGAGTAAAATAAATCTTTTACATAATTATTTTTAATTTTTATATCTTCAGTACTTTTATTAGATGTCAGATAAAATTGATAGGTAGGTATGCTAATTAAAACGAAACCTATTTCAATGAATTCAATTCCCTAAAAAACAGTAATTGTAACTAAAATGTAATTAAAGTGCTAAAAATAAAGTAAATAAATAAATAAAGTGACTAAAGTGTAATTAAAATGTAAGTAAAGTTAAAATAATAGAATATTTTTAATATTTTATGTAAAACGAATCGAGACTTCTTCGATAGTGAAAGTCTTAATGATCGAGCGTCCTTCAAAGAAAATCTGATAACGAGGAATTCCAGGATCGAGAATGTGTGAATCAGACGCATAGAAAAGTTTCCAAGTTACTGGCTTGCTGATTATTATTCTCTGATTATAATTATTCTCATAACTCATCTCTTTTACTGTTAAAATATTTAATTTCATCGAAAAGATGTTTTTATATATAGGAAAATCATCATTAACGTCAACTCAAACAGAAAATCCATGTTTACACTTGATTCCGATCTAATTCTTCTTAAAATAAAACCGTGTAGTATAATTTCAAATAAGATAGAAGTCCATTCATCATCTACGATAATCAACGCTCATATAACTGCGTTTGTAACGGTCAGCATTCTTGCCTCGTCAAAGAAAACCCAATGTAAAACGTCTTCAGCCTCTAAATTAAACCCCACTTTATTCAAATTAATAATTAATAATTAATATTACTGATATCACCCCAGAAAAAATGTAAATTTTACAAGTACTAACTAATGAATCTAAATAAAAGTTTTAAGTACTTTTCAGAAAAGAATTTTTTTTAAGTTTTCAAAATTTTCCTTGACTCTTCACTCTGAGAGTTAAAGAATTAAAAAAATATTAATAAAATATTGTCAAGGTTCAAATGACGAAACGAAAAAGGAAATGCTGTTCTAAAAAAATTTCAATTTCATTGTACCATAAAATAATAATGGGGTAACGAATGCTTTATTGCTTTGTAAAAAAGTTTACAAGCGACTAAAGAAAAGCAGCACGGGTAAAAGTGTAAACAGAAGTAAAGTGTAAGCCGTACAGTGATGCTCAATCTGTTTACAGTTATTAGAACACATATTGTTTTTTAAACATTTCACAAAAAGATGCTGCAACTGCATTTGAGTTCACTGACTTTTCCGGGCACGCGCATTATGTATAGTTTGTGTATAATACATCCGTGTTGGTAATTATGAACATGACATCACAAGCACATGCCACAAAATTGTATTATATTGTGTTCCATAAGTCACTCGAATAACTTTGCACTCATAAATGAAAAACTAAAAAAATACCTGCATTTCTGGTGCACCTACACTAATTTCCCTTTTACATTCATACTAGAAAAAAAACGTGAATAATATTCATAAAGTTACTTTGCGAGACAATAGGGAAAGAAGACAAAAGTTTAAATAAAAGCAGTCTGATATTGTTTTGGGAAAATCCTATGTTTTCAACTATATTTTCTAATTAAAGGATTCACAAATATTTTGCTTATTGGGAACACGGCATTCTTTAGGAAGTGATGTTTAAAAATGTTTAAATATGAAATATACTCTAATTGGTATAACATGAGTTTATTATAAATAATGTTGATTATTATAATATAATTTTGAACAATTATACTAACAAAAAGTGAAAAAATACAATGAACATTGCTGAAACATTAAAACAAACAAAAATACTGATAAATATAGTGAATCTAAATACATATAGAGCGCGCGCAATTATCTAGTTACTTTTTAAATGTAATTAATTGTTTACATAGCATCTACATAAACAATCACTAAAAATTGTTTTAAAACAGTATTTTCAGCTCTAAAATCAAGAGATTAAAGATTTGCATGAATTTAAGTATCTTCATTGTATTTCGCATATAATTTTAGGTACAATTCTGATAACAAAATCGCAAATTAAAAATCTCCTGACTCATTAAAAAACGACTATTAATATTTCTTCCCATTAAATTATTTTTTCCTTTATCGCAAATTACCAATCTTCATCTCAACTCTCCCAAAAAATTGCAGTGCGTCTTGTTTTGTAGTATTTTTTTAAAGAAATCAATATCCAACGTTTTACTTTCTGCACATAGTAAAATGAGTTATTTTTCTATAAAAAATTAAGAGATATAATAAAACAAATGAATGACAGGAGTTTACCTCGTGGCCAAGAAAGGTGTCTATTCTCAGCTCTTCATTTTCGAACCGTTTCTTGCAATGCCAATCCGCTTTCTCCAAAAGAATGGTGAAAAGACGACCAGGAACAGAGAACAAAAATTGGTCGTTTTTCAAATGCACTTCGTCGTCGTAACAACGTAATTTAAATTAAAAACACTCCACTATTCACTAGACACTAGTCTATTTTTTAAAACTCTGCCTGAGATTGTTGTATTCGGATCGAATCGAGATGAACTGAACACAGGTTAGAAAAGTTAGACTTCGAGTTTGCGTAGTTTAACAATTTCGAGACGCTGCCTTAAGCAGGCCTGCCAATAGGTTTTAAATTTCCCGCTATAAGTTCCTTCTAAAAGTTCGTATTTATTCATGTAAAAAAATTAAAATAATACTCAAAAAAAAATTAACTCATCCTCCGAATCAAATATATTCACCAGCACTTTCATGCAGTTTTCAAATCTTCAAAAAGAAATATTTTCAGTGTTGACAATAATTTTTTAAAAGTATTTTGTCTACACCGAGTACTTATATTAAATCTGAGATATTTTAATCCAGAAATTACAATATCTTGTAACTGATGATCTAATTTTGCTAAAGAATTATTAAATACTTTTCAATAGACGGTCTTTTGGTGTTTTCAAAATTGGGCTTGTTTTTGAAGTTCAAATTTTCAAATATAATACAATTTTCTTCATAATGTATGTTTCCTCGGTTGGCAGTGCCACGATACTGAGTGCTTCAGGTATTGACCAATGAGGATTGCCCACTGGCGAAGAGTTTGATGCCAACCTGACCGGGAAAGTCCCTAATATCTCTTATTAGTACCTGAGGTTCTCATTTGACATTGATTCAATTTTTTTTTAAACTGTTATGTAAAAATAGAATCAGATTTTGCAAATTTTACAGTATTTTAATAAAGAGTGACAGTTAAAATCGTTAATAATAATAATATTATTATTTCCTTTTTTAAATGTCAATTTTGAATATTACTCTTAATAACATTAATATTCAAGTTCCAAATTCAGGTTATTCTAATTTAAAATCATCAATATACAAAAGCTTTCAATAACACAAAAAATAACAAATATTAACAAAAAAACTTGAGGAAACTTATAAATTGGATATTGAGGAAGAGTAAAATAAAAGAATCTATTGGTTAAAAGTTGAATGTATAAGGAAATAATGTATTCTCTTTGATTATCTTCGCGAATTCGCATGAAAGACACGTAATGTTATGCATTGGTATATTTTGTGATATAGGGAATTGACAACATTCACGGCTCAGCGCAAATATTATGCTGATGAACACCCAAGAGCATTTTCTTTAACATGGCCTTCGACCGTCTCTGATGCTGATAAACAAACGTTTGCAAATAAACGACAATTAAGAGGATTTGCCGTGCAAGTGAATCGCATATATCTGGCATGATAATTTAAAAATTTTAAATATGGATCAATAACTGACTTCTAATCAGTTAGGGACTTCAATTCCAGAGACTTCAAGTGACTGCAGCTGATTTTTGGCGATAGAGTCGACTTTTTCTGATGAATTATGAAGTCTCCTGAAGTCACTTGAAATCAATTACAATTACTCAAGTGACTCTGATTTCCAGTCACTTGCAGAGACTTCACATGCCTGCAACTGACTTTTTGTGATAGAGACTTCTTCGGATGTATTCTAAAGTCTTCTGAAGACTTCTCAATACTTCAGAGATTTGTCCTAAAGTATTCTGGAGTCACATCGAAGTCACTTGAAATCAACTACAACTGAAATCACTCAAACATTCCGAAGGGACTTCGGGACTTCTGGTCACATTAATAATATTAGTAGCTTGAAAATATATTTCTAACACTATTTTCAAGTATCTTGAAATCCCATGAAGTTCCCTAAAGTTGCCTAATAAAGTTGCCTAAAGACACTTAAGTTTCTTGAATTCTCCTGAAGACATTTAAAGTCACTTTTAATCAACTAAAATCGTTACAACCTCCTCAAGTGACCATTAGATTTCAAGTGATGTTAGAAGACTTTAGAAGAATTTTTCAAAATTGTATACTTAATTTATTGTAAAGAGTTACAATAGCAGCAGTTTTCCATTTCTTCAAAAGCAGAGAAGATTTAAGAAAAGGAAGTAATGAATTAAATAATTATAAGGTGCTCCATAAAATCATGTAGGGTTGAAAATTTTTTTATGAAATTGATAATAAATATGTTTAGCGTCCATATGTATGGAGTTATGAGTGCAGAATTTTGCTGGGAATCGTATTGATTGAGAGCCACAGTTCTGGGAACTTTGCGGGGGATTGGTACCCCTGGGGCTCGTGGGGACAACTCCAAAGACATAGGGCTCTCAGTCTGGAAAGTCTGCTGCATCGAGTCACAACTAACCCGAGGTTTAAATCCGAGGGCTGAGGCATTCTTTCCATCTCCCTCCAATATAAATATAATAATATATAGTCTGCCGTTTTCGATCCCGGCGCGGACTTTCCACATCATCCCTCGGGTTGGGTGAATTTTCAAATTTTTTCATTTTCCGTGTCTGCAAAAATTTCTTAACTCAAAGAAGCTGTGTCCGATTATTTGCTTCTTCTCTTCCTACATTAACGTTAACCATGGCGCGATGAGCGTCGACCACAGTTAAAAGCGACTGCATGGTTTCCGTCGGATCGGGGTTGGGCTCCTAGTGACAGTGATGAGTGTTTTTTCCCCTGTGGTGTTACACTTTATTGTCGTGCTAGAAACCAAAAAACTTCTAAGTGATTGTGATCCTTTTGCGCCCCGGGGAAATTTTCCAAAATCCTGGTTACGTGGACCTGAAGGGAAAATAACATCGTGAACAAGATGACGTGAGTACTCACGATATGTAGCTACCTTAAAAATTCTTTTTCCAGGGGATACAAAATTTTGGACAGTAGGATATATTTTACGCAGTTCGAATTTCGAAATTGCAATTTGCAACAGAAGAGAGAGAGGGGGGAGAAGGATAATGATATGGAGAGAGACATAGAAGAGAGAGAAGTCATGCACACACACAGTTGAAGTTGCAAACATTTTTGGCTCTATTCTTCCATTGAGACAAGAACATTTTTGAGATCATTCCGCGTTGAGGAAAGCGGAAATGGTCTCGGGTAGGTGTGTTCTCGGGTCGATTCGGGACATTTTTGGTAAACCCGATACCGACAGAGTGTACCTTCGATCCGTATCGGATCGAATTCAGGCGGAGTCTCCGATTCCTGTCCATAAGTAAAACTGATTTCTGGACTTTGGTCACTTCTGCTGCAGGGATTTTCCGTTTGTGATGCTGAGCTGGATTAAAGTCACGAGATGCACGGTTTTTTAAAAATTTACCGTCACCGGAAAGAGGTAGTTTGATGTCCCTATTTTGGATTGTATTGAAAACAATATGTATAAATAATGAGTTCATTCATTAAGAGGATGCCGGGGTTGCTACATCATTTAGATTTAAACATTTCCGATATTTTATAGATTTTATCCAGGTCAGTTTTGGATTAATTTCTATCATCATACACGAAGTGTATGATGAAAAATAAGGAGTTAATAAAAAGAAAGAAATATCCAATGAAAGTTTGCAATAAAGATAATCTGAAAAAAATCATTTTTGTGTTTATTTTTAATTTCAAATTGAGTTGTTCAATTCATAGGAATATTTTATTCTAAGGTTCAAATATATATTGGTTTTATGAAAAGATAGTTTTCATAGTTTTTGTAACTTCTAAAGGTATTGTTTGAAAATCAAATATCACTCTTTTCCGTAAATCTTAGTATGAAATAGCAAAATTTTTCATTGAAGAGAACGAAACAATGTTTATGAAGGATTATATTTTTACAAAACTTTCACTCTGTGGTAACTATTTAATTTTGGCTAAATCGTCCAATTTGACGGGGCGATTTAAAAAATAATGACCCATAAATACCACAATAAAGTCACTAAGTAAAGAGGAGGGTTTACCGTTAATTATTAAATATTATTAATATTGTTGCGAATGGAGAGCGTGCATAATGATATATGCATATTATTTAACTCAGTTTGTTAATTATGAAGAAAAATAGTATTTTTTCGAAACATATCCATTATTCTCTTTTTACATTTAGCTTCAGAAACCTTTTTTCCAACAGTTCCGGAAAAGGAGTTTCGATCGCTCGGACCATCAGAGATTCTTGTTTGTTTCTGTTGGAACGGTTCGTCCAGGGTTGCCAAACGTCCCGAATTTTCTGCGGGTCAGGCCTTACTTTCTGTACATTACAACACCTCTGTACCTTTAGCAGTATACCAAAATCTCATATAAAAATTTTTAAATAAAACACCAAAACGAAAAAAATTCATCGATCGTTTTCCGTGAAAAACCTAATTGGTTATTTCATACACAAAAAACCCAAAATTGCTAATTATTTAAAAACGCCCTGGCTACATGTCCTTTTGTATGAAAGCTGAATTTTTTGGTACTAACATCAGGGATGGAAACGGGTTTGCTATTTGTATGACGCAGTACAAATAGCCGCATTATTTCGGTTCGAATAGACACTACCTTTAAAAAATGTAAAACTCAACTTTCACGTTTTTTAAATGCCTTAAATTGATGTCAATTAAAAAATAAGTCTGAGAAGCGAGGTGAGAAGAAGACAATTTGAATTAAAAAGGAATTCACGTGAGGAATTCCATAGAACCTGAAGCTTCCACCTTCTGAAATGGATTTTTCCCGTTTCGAGAATTAATTCCTTTTAGCATACCTTGAAAAGAATTTTTCTATTTGTATGCAAGAAAATATTATTTTTCCTTAAACGAACCAGTGCGCCTTTCAAAAAATCATTTTCAGAATTATTTCTTTCTGATGTGTCGCTTCTATTTCGAAATCTAACGAACTTATTTTTGGAAAAGAGTCGAGTAGTAAAATTAATGAGTCAAATAATTATTAAAGAAATAAACGAATATAAAAAATACATTCTGGAAATTAAATTATGTATGTATATTTAAAAAAAAAATCGGACAATATTTAGAAGCATGCGAGACTTTACCATAACAGCAATTGAGTTTTGCCAACTTTGCGTTTGTAGGAAACTGAGGTAAATGGCCTAGTTTTAGCAAACAATATTTATTATTGTGAGCGTAAAGTTGGAGGAACTAAATTTGCTCTTATAAGTATAATACCACATGCCTTGAAGAATTCTTTACATTCTCATCAGAGAAAGTATTATTTTTTTAATTTTTAAATGATTTTAATGATTTAAAAATTTTTATCCAATGTCTAAAAGCGACCCAATACGACTTTAGGATAGTATGTATGTATAGTAGGCGGAAACCGAGTAGCTCGGGTATCAGAACGGTCCGAAACTATGCGAACTGAAGACACGAATAGAATCAAGCTACCTTCGCTACTGGGTCGAAATAAGGTTTTTTTATGAATCAAGAATGAATAAATTATGGAAAAAATCGGAAAATGGTCCACAGATAGTTTTAAAGTTGAATTATGTACTTCAAATTTGAAAAATTTGAATCTTTGAAGCATTGAAAATAAAATTGAACGATTTCAAACTCCATACAGTTCGAAACTCAAGCATACATTTTTAAACTGAACAAGTTTTTACTTAGAATTGACATTTGTACAGTTTTCCAATTTGTATGGTTGCAAGTTGGATGCGTTCAAATTAACGATTTTTTAAATTATCACCCTACACCCAGAAAAAAGTTTCTTTCAATTAAATAAACATTTCTTTGATATAGGGCCAAAGAAATGTTTATTTGATTCAAAGAAACTTTTTTCTGGATGTATAAAATTGATTTCCATGATCAATTACTTTCTCAAGCTTCTCTTGCTTGCAATTAAAAATATAACATTTTTAAAGCTTTGAAATCTGAACTCTATATTAGGATGAAAATAAATATTGAAGCATGTCTTTTCAGAATCTCAGATATTCGCAAGTTTAATCTCCCAGATATTAAAGTTTTTATATCTGTAGGCTATAACATACTTTCCGTAGAATTCCTTATCTTCTTACGAGAAACTAGATATCTAGTCACTTTTAATCTGAAATAAAAATTTGTATGGTCTTTTTTAATTTTTAAATTGCTCATTTTTCAACTTTATATTTAAAACATTTAAATCTAACTCTTGAATTTGAAGCTAATTATTTTTAAATTATTCGGATATGTATAGTAAGAAAGGGCCTTTTATTGAAATATAGGAATTATAAAAAATTCAGAATTCGTTTCTAAAGATCGATTCAGCTCCTGATATTTAATATTCATGATGAGAATATAAAGCAGAGAAAATCTCCCTACATGATCTCGGAAATCGATGTGATTATCGAATAAACCGTTATCAATAAAACACTTCTCTACACACAAATAAATAAATCTTAGTGCTCAACTTTCAAGATTAGGATTTCATAGGACAACTTAATCTGATTTTATAGATCGGCCTTAAACGTGAAAATTACTAAAATTGAAAGAATCTGAAAAGTCATCTCGTCTCAGATAACGAAACTTCCTCAGCAACTGAACTCGGTCTCATGCCCGATGAGCAGATGAGCTGAGGGCCAAGTGGAAAATTTTGAGCCTTTTCAGGTAGCAACAGCCTACCATAAATTCCTCAAAGTCATAAGGAGTCAGAAAATTTCTTATCGAATTAGATTATTATGAATAATGATGAATAAAGGGATAACAGTTTATAATAACGAAGTATCTCGTGGTCCCAAAATTGTGAATTACGTCCTCTTTTCATTAATATTTTCTCGGGAAGTCTAGTTAAAATATTTCAAAAATTGTACTAGTCTTTCAAAATTTCGGGACGAGTAAACTCAGTCTTATCTCTCGAATCGTCAATATAGAAATGAGAGCTAATAAATTCGTCTTCTGACGAAGATTGAGAGTCACTGTAAAGACTAGCGTACTCGATTACGGAACGGCACCGACCAGATCTATCTGTATGTATATATATAAATGGCGTCGCATTAAACCGACTGAGAACGAATAAGAATTTTCTATCGTGGAATAGTTGCAGTTGAAAAAGTTGTATCAAAACCAGCAAGCAATGAATCGGAAAATCAATTTACTATCCTGAATATGCCAATAGTGATTAGTTTCTACCAAATTTTATGAAAAGCTGTTCTGAAGAAGTAATTCTTTATAGTAACATATATATTTACACATTTTTATTTAAAAACATTTCAAGGTTGCTATGGCAAAACAGCCAACCTGCTAAAATTTTCGAACTGGATTGGGATGACCAAATATTACATATTACAAACGATTTGAAACTTAATTGACCAATTATTAATGTCTGAAATACAAGTATCGAAGCTTCAAGGATTAAATTAATAGATCGGGAGCAGTTACTCAATACTTCATCACAAAATCTCATCAGAAATTGACAAGAAGAAATAATGTAGAAGACGCATGAATTCACCTTCATCCACAAATAGTAAATTGAGGAGAAAGTCTCACTGCATCGAGAAAGCTATAGTATTTAAATTCGTCCTTGAAAATCTTGGTAATTATGCATTGAATATTTTCTTAAAATATTATTGTGCAATCTTATGCAATTGATAAGTAGCTATCAGAGTTGAAAGCTTAGTGTAATTAACAAAATAATTTGTATAGTACACTGAATTGAAGGAAAGTCCTAATAAGTGTGAAAGACACTATTTTTATAGTGGTAACTGAGCCAAGGAATACGAACGAAAACGAAATAGGTACATTAATGGCAACAGAAAGACAGTAATTAGGGCACGAAAGACCGAGTCCACGAGGTCATTCGATAACAATATGAGGCCTTTGAAGCGCACTTTATGCGAAGTTTTTCAGAACAAATGTTTCCAAATGAGCTCAAACTAAAAATACTTAAATATTGTCAAATTCTGAAATGATTGCAGGTATAGAATAGCAAAAGCATTTCAGACATTTGTTCAGAATCCTGATTTCATTTTGTGTTCATGCCCGTTGAAAATTTCGTCGAGTTTGATGAACTTTGCTAACAAGCAGCAATTTGAAGTGATTTTTGAACTTATTTCAGAATTCCCTCAGATAATTTCTTCGGCAGTGCAATTTATAAGATAGAATCTGGCGCGTCGGCAAAATGGTCGTACACTCTTGATTCTTGGTGAAATGTTGTAGGACGCCTTAAGCTTTTCCAGAGGCGCTGCCTGTGGTTGTGACCCACTTATAGCATGTCGGAACTACCGTGTGCTGAACTCTGTAGAAGAATCAGCAGCTCAAGAAATATTGATATCAAATCATTTTTGTGGTATATGCATTAAATTAACAATATTGCTAAACACGATTTTCTCCAATCTGGTTTACATTTTATGTAATAAATATTCTAATATTTCATTCAGAAACATATAATTTGTCATTCAACATCATGAAAATTCTGCAACAAGTTCGAATTTTACATGATGTCTGAAATTAATGTAATAGGATACTAAAGTCCAGAGTAAAGTTAACCAAACCGGTTCTAAAACATTTTAGCAGAAAACCTGCACCTTGTTGACAAAAAACAAGTTTTCCGTTAGAATTAAAAATTGTCATTCCAATTAACGCGGGTTTTCAAGTTGGGTGGAATGAATGAGTTGTATATACGATCAATTCGCAACGGAGTCAGCGACCTACCTAAGTTAATATACCATACCCTATAAAACAGAAACAATAACTCCTCGGGGACGTGGCATAAATCCAAAGTGGTATATGTATAACAAGACTCGTTGCAATATTCAAATAGGAATTTTCATAGTGAAATTCTTTCATTTGTTTACCTTTGTAGATTAACTTGAAATTCTTGTCGGAGTGAAAGACCAATTTTTCTGCAGAGTTTACTAATAATACTCAATTTATGCGTCATTTTAAGAGTAGATGACTCAAAATTGATCAATTACTTTTAGTAACAAGTTAAAAAAGTCGAATTGCAAAAATTATAGTCCACGAAAAAGTTTGATTTTCCGTTTTTTGGATTCCAGTGGAAGAAAATGATAATAAAAGTAGAATAAAATAAAAAAGTAGCTGGTTTTATAATTTATTTCTTGAATTTCTTTTATGGGATGCAATAAATATGTTTTCGGTCCTGTAGCTGACCTAAGACCTATAACAGGTACGAAAGCCTAACGTATACTCTGAAGTATATATTTTCGTCAGCCTTGGTTTGTATCGGCCATAAAAGATCATTGCGCCTCTCCCAACGAAACGTGCAGTATACAATCTTTACAGATAAAAATTTAGGATGAAAATAAAGAAGGAAAAGGGCGATATGTACACAATCCTATTTTAGGTAAACTCAAAATCTGGAAAATTTTCAAATTGAAATCATTAAAATGATTAGAAAGTGTTTTTTTGAAGAAAGAAAATTTCATGCATTGATTAGAATTTGAAGTTCTGTGACTATAAGGGATTCTGTGAAAAAGGACCTGTTTTTATTCAACAAGATTCATCCTATAGGACGATTGTCCAGGTGCAAAAGGATTGTGGCAAATGAAAGAGAAGAAGAAAGATGAGGTTGGCGAGAGATTGAAGAATAAAAAAAATAAAAATGGAGCTTGAGGGAAAGATACGTGAGAACTTATTAACCACAGTGTTTTTATTTTCTACACACTGGATGTTATATAAATTCATCCATTCTTTTAAATAAATTGAAATTTTTTTAGAATTTACTCCTCACAGCAAAAAACAAGATCGAGACGAGAAAAAATATCGACTACTGTAAAAATAATTAACTGACGGTCAAACTGCTTCTGAATCTAGACCTATCCTGACTTACAAATATAAAAGAAGGAAAAAACTGGGAATCGATCAATGAAACCGATTTCGTGGGGTTTTTCCCTATTTTTCTGATGGAAAATTCGAGACCCCTGAGTGCGACGCCTCGGTGTATCCATTAGCCTAGAAACGATGGATGACTATCATTACTCGGCAGTCGACACGAAATTTCAAGCAATTTTATGGCCTCTGGAATCTTACTCATTTTCTCCTGTCGTGTACGAGAATAAAATTTAATTCTAATATTCACAGAGAACTTAATGAATACTCTAAAAAAGGAATTTGCAGAACGAAAGCTTTTATCCTGAGCTTAATTAGAAATTACATAGAAATTAAATCTAACAAAAGTTCTGTTATATTTTCCGTTTTTTTTCTCATATATCCTGTCAAATTGTACTTGGTAATTCAAATTACAATTTTCTTTCTGATGATTTGACCTTAATGAGTAAGACAGATATAACTATAAATTTTGCCTGATTTAAATGCCTACTGAATGATTGTAGCAATTATCGATTAATTTTGTGTGAGACTTGTTAGTTTGTGATTATAATCATTGCACGTGTTTTTACTGAAGTATAGTTGCTGTAAATCGTGACCTTGAGTACTTGGATGGCGATCATAGATCAAACAAGTTGGTAACTAATGCTTCACGAGTTGACTACAAAATCGCTGTTCGAATGGAAGGACAATGAACAATTTATGAGGTTTATTTTCCTGGCTGATATATCCTTTTACTCTCTCAGAAATTATAATTGAATTATTATTCGATAATTAAAGAAAACTTGGATATCATTGAATATAAGAATTAAAAGTAGGCGGACAAGATAGGAAATAGCTAAAACACTATAATGATCATTTCTTGATATAAGATAGTAAAAACTTAATACAATTTCAAGCTCAACAGCGGGATTTTAAATTGAAATTCCATGTTTTCCCTTTTATATTGAATGAATGATTTTTCAGAATGTTACTTTACTATCTGTTGATAGTTATATGAAAACAAAAACCAATATATCTGACTTGTCACAATGCAGTCAGTACGTAAAGCGCACGTTTCTGTCAATTATTGTTTGTGTGAAAATGCGCCAATGTGAATAACGATGTGAATTAATAATTGTCATCCTATTCATGCATACAAGCAGGATTCACGCCTCTAGTGAAAAATACGACTTTGCGAGCATAAACATGTAGAAAAAAGACAAACATGTATTTACAACTGATGCAGAAACTATTCTATTTAATTCCACTTAAAATAGGGGAATATTTTCTAATCCAAATAAAATTGAATATATTATAATGAGGATCTAACGAGGCAGTATGTTCGATTCTAACAAAAGTTCTGCCAGATCAGGCCCTGATCAGATCCATATTTAAATTTCTGTATGGATTATAAAAATATTTATTAACTACGTAGAAGAATCTGTAAATATTCTCAATTATTCCTCTTTTTTGTCGTTACTCCGTTTCCGCGTACTGCTGATCTAACGGTATCCTATGTAATGATCTATCAGGAAAAAAAGTCCTTCCTCGCATTTTAATCATTTTTTTAAAACGTAAGAAAGTCGTTTCTACGACAAAGAAATTTTTAACAATTTATCATAGAAAAACACATTTTTTGTTGCTCTGATTTTTTAATCTTATTTGAAATATGTGCAGTTCTAAACTAATGGAATAAAAAAAAAATACATACATATATAAAAAGTCATTTCCATTTTTGTACAATTCAACGAAAACGTGAAGTAACCTAAAGCTCTTGAATAGCACTTGAAAAAATATTCACCGCGAAAGGAGCCTGAAGAGCGAAAAGTGTACTTCATATATATATATGTTACCTGCAAGGTTTCCGCGCGTACATATAATTTTAAAACTTCACACTGACTTTATATAACCACAGATGATGCAATACACTTGTACTTCATTAAAGTATATTTTAGTTTTGTTAAATTTAAAAATATGCTCTCTAAATTTGAATCAGTGAAAATTTCACTGATTTAATTAGTGATTAAGTATTTCACTGATGAATCAGTGATTTGAGACTTTTCACTGTTCAATTCAGTAATTAGTCACTGATTATCAGTAAGTTTTTACTAATTTAATTAGTGAACCTATATAACCTGTACAAATTCCAATAAAGTATACTTATTATTTATGGAAATCAAGTTCCAATTTCAATCTGTAATTTCAGTAATTATGGAAATTTTGAATTCATAAAAGGTGTACAAGTGCTGCCAACTGTCGTTCCATATTATTCCTTTGTACTGATTCAATCAGTGACTTTTGTTCACTGAATGGATCAATAACTTTTCACTGATTATCAGTGACCGGATTCTAACTATTTGAATCAGTGTGATTTCACTGTCAATCAGTGGCTTTTCACTGATTCAGATTTAGAGAGTGTACGCGAAAATATATTCTTTTGCTTTACCTACATGAACTATATATGGTTGACATATGGTACCGATAATAATTTGTTTTACCGGTATCATAATCATGTTTATTATTTTTTAATAATTTTCTGTTGACTCTTAGAATTGTTTGTTAATCTAATAAAACCCCACTGTTAGTCCTATTTCTCTTTTCTCTTTTTCAATTTTGAAAGAAAAATCAAATTGTTGATGGCCTTTACATATATTATTTATATATAATTACGTAAAGTACGTAATCACTACCTCGTTAAGACAATCAACTGGTTGTCCGCCTAACTAAATCCATAGACACCACATAATCGTTAATTAACGTCTCTACGAAATCGTTAAAGAGACATATTCTGTTGGTTCATTCAGTGTAACTGCCGCTTAAGGTTAATCCGAGTCCGAGTTGAAACTTTCTCATACAAATAAGAAGAAAAAAATATCTTTGTGATGAAAAAAAAAGGTGCTTATCAAGATTACACTCCTGAAAACAGAGATGTAGACTAGATGTACGACTATAATCAATCTGGAAAAGGTACATAATTCAAAGAGTTGTGTAGATAACGACCCTTGTCGAATTATACTCTTTATTGACTCGATATCATTTTAATGGAGCTTTTTGTGATATATATTTATTATTTATTATAGTTGTTTGGTTGGAATTGCAACAGCTTTTCATCTTTCATCCGAAAATAAAGTTGAAAAAATGTTGCCGTAAAAATGTTGCTTGTAACTATATATAAAGTCTAAAAATAATTTAATGTTCAAATGTTCATGAGGTCAGTGTTCATGTGTACAGAGTTTCTCTGCGGGATATTCTCGTTAAGTAGCCTTTGCTTCCCCATAATAATTTCGTTCAGCAGTGGGGTCGTTTTCTAGGGAGGAGTTCGTAGTTTCTATCGAGGTTTCCATATAATGCTTCTCCCTCGTTCAGAGGGCAATCCACGCATGCGTATAATGAGTGCATGTGTGTGGATGAATGCGAGCAAATAAACAATAATTTATTAGACTCTCAGTATTCCTCTTAATTAAATATGCGAAATATTAATTCACATTTTCCTTATTTTTCATTTAATGGCAACAGCTTGTATCACTGTTTTCGCAACGGCATTCAAACTGGATTTAACATTTAATTCATTGAATTGAACTAGACGCTACTTCGTAGAGAATGATTGCTAATTAATGTATAACAATGAGTGGCAAATTCAAAGCTAAAACCATTAAGATGCGTTCAAGCGTTACTAATTCGAAACTTGAGTATGTAGTCTGAAATCACTGTCTCTATAACTTTAACAGGATGAACTATTCGAATAACTGAATTAACTCCAATCACGTAATCGAGCAAGATAATTCAAAGGTTCCTCTTCCCAGACTTCCAGAATTCCAGACTTGGAATTTTAGATAAAAAAGTGAGCGCAGAAAAATAAACAACTGAAAATGTATCGATTTTCATATCAAGTGAAAAATAGAATCAAAGTCAAACAAGTTGATGTGTTTCAAGTTCTTGACGTTCGAAATGAACGAATTCTGTTACATACTTATACTATATACTCCATAAAGTATAGAAATAATGCTACAGTATAATACAATGAGGCAAATTTCATTGATCATCTGAATTTTCAGAAAATCTGAATATCAAATTGAAATGAAATTTTAACAATGAAGTCGAGAATTATTTAATTCCGTGAAGATAACGGGTTGGTTGTAAGAGGATCTTTCGTGTCTGTACCCACTGGGGTGTATTTATCGACGTGGTTGAACTGAAAGTACAATAACCTCAATTGAAGCCGACGCGTCGAAGCGGTCTGCTGAACCCAAAACCAATTTCCAGGCCAGGTTAACTTAAATTTCCCATGAAAGGAAAATCAGCCTTCGGCGCTGAATTTTCATCCCAAGCCTACAGACTCGGAGCCAGATTTCAGGGTATGAAAACATTGCAAACAAATCACAACTATATATTATTAAACAATTGCAAATTTTTATTGTGTAAAGATTCAAGTTTCGATGCATTGTTAAGGCTCAAATTTGATAGTCCAATATATGTATAATTATGTGATACACTCTCTTTCAATCTGAATTTAGTCACATATGAGGCTACTAATTCAATTAGTAAAGTTGTGACTAATTCAGATTAAGAGAGCAAAGGAGGTAAAAATTTGATAAAATAAAAGTTCCAATGAACAATCAACAGTAAAAATAAAGATGCGTGGCATTAATTTCGCCTGATTGATCACTGGAAAGAAATCAAGAAGCGGCGGAGATAAAGAAGATGATTGACATGATTGAAATGATACTGATAATTTCATTTAAATATCATGTTATCAGAGTGTCGACTCATATTACTGTATTTTATATACTTTATTGAAAAACGCGAAAAAGGAGGACGGTCCTTCCATTCAACTTATTCATACGGAAACTCGGAAAGGCACTTTATAACAATAATTCAAACATTTTGATAGAGTCTACTTTCTGAATCTGAATTAGTTAAAATGACTAACTGAAAAGCAAAAAGTGTATCACGATTGAATAAGACTCAATTAGTAAAATTTAACCAATGAAGATTAGTCCATTTTTGATTGAAAATTATAGTTAAATAATAACTAATTGAATATCAGCGACTCACTTTCTTCTTTTTTATTAATTGATGACTAGTTCAGATTCATACAGCATGCTTTATATATGGTATTCTACAAAGTAATTTCGATTTTGGAGAAAATGGTTTGAAAGCACTTTTCACGTTTATCTCTGAGTGATGAATCAGCTGAAAGTTTCGGTCCTCCAACTTTTGGAACACCCCGTATACTTACACCAACACAGTGTTAGAGTAACAGTACATACGTGCTTGGAGGCACGTTACGAGGCGATTCACACACCCAACGAAGCGATGCAAACCGTCACGATACCGTATTCGAAACCCACAGACCCTGCTTGGTCGAGGCTTCTGCGACCGAGTGCAGAGGTTCTCAACCAATAAGTCTTAGGAAGTAACAATAAAATTTCCACCATTAACTCCTCTATACAAATTCTCTAATCACTGTTTTCTGACATTTTAAAGCCATTTCATGCATCATTGTCAGGAGATTTGAAGATATCGACCCTTACATGCCACTAGCTTTACATGATGATCAAATATTCTTCAAATCAAGATCATTGGATTTAATTCATCACTGGGGGTCCATCCATATAACGTATACGATTAGATCGCTATACGGGGTACAATTTAATGAATATTAAACACAGGACTAAAAGTAAAAGCATTTTTCTGTGCTTTTTCCAGAGGTCCGTGGTTCTGGCTGGTGCCTAAATGGTGGCTCTGAGGGGTCCTAAGAAAGCATGAGGGAACGAACACCCTCTGCGGACGACACACCCAAGAGGGCCCCACCAGCACCACCTAGAGGTGAGTGTCATCGAATTTTGTTTAAATATCCAGAAAAAATTTCCTGACCATCAAATGCATCTATCTATACACTAATATTATAATGGATGCATTCAAATGTGTGTATTCCTATGTCTTAAGAGTAAGACGGGGCATGTAAACCGCTGAAGGCTGATAAGATTAATTTTGCTGTGATGTCTTCTCTTTACGTCAATTTCAGATGACAATATTTATAAGTCAACATCTCAATAGCAGATTAATTTTTACCGTTCGAATTTTAATTTAATCATTTACTCAGATTCGAAATCTGAAATCAATCGAAACGACAATTGCATCGCTTTAATTTGTAGATTTTAGCCCGAAATTATACTTGAAATATGCCATTGTTTTTATCGTGTTGTGGATATCTGGGCCGAGGATATTCCTCGGTGTGTAAAATAAAATAAATTTTACATACTTTTTTATAATTGGATTGATTTAAGTTTGATAAAAAGGAACTAAGTGCAGTTCTATAAAGGTTTTGTACCTAATATATCGATAATCCATCAAGCTAATCAAAAACAGTCTTATAAGTTCGTTCCCAAGGCCTTATCACACTTCTCGTAACGTATCCGTGCGTATACATTGTATAAGACCACACTTTCAAATATTCACTTACTAACAACCCAGCAACTTTATCGCATTTGAATGTATTAGTACGGGAGACCTACATCTCATCTTTGTAAAGTGCGTGTACGATTCATATGATAATACTCAAGAAATAGTTACACTGAATTCCAGCGTGTTTCAAATTTCGATCCAAAGGTGGTTCAAAACGTTTGGATCGAAAATTGACACCCCGGGATTTAATATGGCATTTTTCGTGATAAGAACTTTTATATAAATTTGAAAAATTCGACAAGAACAGTATAAATGCCACAGATATGTCCTAGGACATAGGAAATTTACACGAGAAAGGTCTTATCCATTCTCTCCCTTCTTGACTGGCCCAACCCCTTTTTCTCGACACTGATCCATATTATTGATGATAAACCGATTCAAGAATACACCCAAGTTCTTGCTGCAACCATTAAGGATGTCTGAGTTATAATACTTTCTAGAGAAAATTTATGATTCTTGAATAAGGCGAATATATGAATAAAAACGATTTCAACATATTCGATTTGAAATATAATAACTCTAAATCCAAAAGACGTAAGAAAAAGAGAAATGCAAGTTTTACATGATAAGATAAACTATTTTTTTATGCAAAAAAGTTCAAATTTTAAACGTAGGGTTGATTCCCGTGACTAGAGGAATTTTTTTATTTTATCTTTAATTAATTCCTTTTTAGTATGAATAAGAAACGTCAAATAATTTCTGAATTCCTATCATTTCTTCTCTATACAGTTCGTTACTCAAAAGTCTTTATTCCATGCACATTTCTTGTCAATCTGTACAGAAAGGTCTCCGTATAGACTTCACAGACCCTGTACCCAGTATATATCGTTGACTGCGCATTGCATAATCCAGCACGAGTGCACGCGCATGTTAAGGTCGTATGCACGTACTTTAAGCTCACGCGCGCAGTTAACATTCCTCTGACTTTACACTTTCCAGTACTTGAATATCCACACGATTTTTCTTAAAATCTTTTAAATATAACATCATTTTCATCTGTAATGAGATGGATGGATTCATCTTACGTCAGGGCATATTCTATTAAAGAAAAAAAAAACGAACATCCACCCAAATCCCTCATGTGTAATGTGTATAAATAAATCAAAAAAGCTGAAATTAAAATAGAACTTTCTCAATTTCATGTTTTCGAGATAAAATATATATATCCTAAAATAATATTCAGATATAATTTTCTGAATTATATCCACATTCCAACTATGTTAAACATTTGAGAGCACTCAGAAATACCAAGTTTGTGAAGCTGATTGCAATTCTGCAAACAATATATTAACTAACATTAAATTTAAACTCACTACTTGTACTTCGAATTTTGCTGTTTTTCCTCTCCTATACACTCTGATGAAGTTGTGGCGTCATTCACGAAGCGAAGAGGTGTAAGATCGCTGAAATTGAAAGAGAATGCTATCAAAAAATGGTCAAAATATTTCTTTAGTGTGATATTTTTTAAACTAAATTCTCTGATTTTCTGATATAAATTTTCCGATAGTTTTTGAAAAAGGACATTTATAAACAAAGTAAATGTGCGTTCGGTCTGATATATGCACACATGTGCAATTATCAGCACATTTGTTCTGATGTATGTATATGTTCACCTACAACTGCATGACAGACGGACAACACGACGCCTCATTTCATAAAGAGAAAAGATGGCGACTATGCAGTTAGCTATGCTTTTATCGAACAGCAGTAGCAGCTCTTTGAAATCGACATTCTATTCAACGGATCATTCCAAAGTACTAGGATTTCCATTGTAATAAGGAATCGACTTTTAAATTCAAGTATATACGCTGAGAAAAAAGTTGAGAAAAGAGTTGAGTGGGGCTACAAACTAAATTGGTTGTTACAAAAGAGTTTTCTCTTGACTCAACACAAATTTGTTTCATTTTACAACACTTTCTTTAAAATAGCCATAATTTCTTGACTACTGAGCATGAATAGGGATTTTAAGGCTAAAAGATGAGAAAGATATACAAATATACATAAGTATTATATATACCTCTGATACAGAGAATACCAGTTTTTTTACACGTTACATCTTCCCACCTACATATTTGTAGAAACGTGAAGTAGTCTCGCCTCAGCGAGATGAATCTTGCATCTCTTTTTTCCCTTTTCTTTGTCCCCTTGCCCTCTTCTCACCATTACTACTTAATTCCCTTTATCAACTCTCCCTACCCTCAACACTACCTGTTTCTTCTTGAAATTTCATTTCTCTCTGGAAGCATTATCGGTAATTAAACAGGTTTCGAAATGATTATACAATACGCCCTATGACAATTTTAGATTGTCGAAAATATTTCAGGAATTGTAGCGGGAACACTTTTTGGCAAATTTTTTCGATCCCAATAAAAAAATGTGAATTTTAAACAATTGCAAAAGACGCACAACAATTCTTTATACTTTCACTTTTCAATTTGGAACTGCAGTTCCAAAGATTATTTTCTGTAATTATTCAATTTAATTAATTAGGCAACGAGATATTAAAAAGCTAAATTATCGACGTCGAATAATCTTTTTATAAAAGTTGAGAGGTTCTTTGACATTTAATCATTAAAAAGTTTCGTTTTTGTGAGGAATCATATATAGTTGAAAGAACTTTACAGAAGATGCTAGCCAAGAAGTTTGGTATTCAATAATGATAAGACAGCTGATAGGGTGATAGCTTTCTAAACTTCAGCTGATGCAGAGCTCCTTACAATGAAACAATTTATCTCCAAGGAAAAAACACATGGCAGAGGAGATGTTTTTCAAGAGAATATCGAACAAAATGACTTTTTTTGCAAAAAAATATCCGTAATATTAATTGACATAGGAACAGAGTGGAATTATGGGATACGATTTAAGAAAATGGACACTTTATAATATATTGGATATAATTTTCTAGTTCAGAAAAACGAGATTACATAAAATAAGTTTATGTTTTATTTTCAACTGCGAGAAACGAAAAAAATCGTTGAAAAGAAGGCATAATTATAACGCGCGACGCCGTTTTAAATTCGGACTTTGAAACTTTATTTTCTTTCGTCATTAGATAACTTCGGATATCATAATTTTATTATAATTAACAGCATCAAAAACTGTTTTCCTTTAAATGCAAATTTACGGGTGAAGGTGTTAGTTTCCCAATATAAGATAAGAGATCGGGAAAGTAAAAGTGGAGCTTAACAACCTCTTTTACTAAATTAAATTCTTTGAGGTAATATCGCAATATTGTTTTCGTTCGTATTTTGTAAAAGCGAATTCTTTTCATCTCTCGACTTGATGCAAGAGACGCAAAAGACTACAGCTGCTGTAGCAAACCTTTCTCCGTCCTTTGGCAGTTGTTCCAAAACTCCTCTTGTCGTTGCCAGTTTATTCGTTTCGCGACAAAATAAACTTCTCACCCAACCATTCGTCCAGAATAGAGGTGTCTAGAATAGTCGGGCAAGCCAAAAAAAAAACTTTCTCCAGGAAAAAACTTCAAGGAGGACGTAATGCCCAAATGCACGAAAAAGGTGATTTCTCATGGTTAGCAAAATTCTATAAAGATCCTAATAAATTTCGTAAAGTTATATATTTAAAATTACTGAAAAGATATATATATATATATATATATATATATATATTACATATAATATTAGGATTTATTAGTTTTACAATCTAGATATTGAAATAATTCGAGATGATTTCAAATTCCAAAAGTTTTCGAATTTTAGATTCTAGATTTCTAGAAACATTCACATTTCACACGTAAACGTACTGTGAGGTAGCAACCTCTGGCGTTCTAGGGGCGGCTATCGATTCCAACCCCACCATGAGTAGTGAGGACCGGTACTTCCGGATAAAAGGGCGTCACGAGAAGTACTGATGTTCTCTCCTAGTGGAAAACAGATAGAGGCGAATGGCTCAAGGAAAACAGTCAAGCATTAAACTTAAAAAGAAGGAATAAGCACAGTGTGAAATTTCTTTTGCGAAAGAATAGGATAGAATTTCTGTAGTTTACAGGACGAGAAGATGTTCAATACCTCTGCAAAGCCTATTGGTGAAAGCGAGAGAGAAACTGTTGAAACTCGAAGAAAAATAGCACAAAAATAAGAAAAAAGTAAAGAGAGATGAAATAGAATGAGATAGGTCGACCATATAAAAAGAAAGGACAGGGAAAGCAAACTTTTGTTCCTCTAACATTCAGAGAGAAATGTGTTTACATCATTCCTTTTTTAGGGGGTTGTTGTTATGCAGATATTTTTACAAAATTAACTTCGCCGAGAAGAAGATTTTTTAAATCAAAGGAATACTTTTTTGTATGTATTCTAAATACGTAATCCTGATTAAATGATCTGTCTAAATTGTGTCACAAAAAACAAAACTGTTTGATCATTACTACTTAAAGAAATACCAGGTTGATTATAAATGCAAATATTAAAAATTAGAGAATAAAATTGAAACTATGTATCATTTGCAAAATGGAAGAAAATGAAACCAGCTTTTCTAACTCGGGATAGCATATAATAGATAAGATAAGAGAAGTAGAGTGGAATTTAATTTAAGTTTAATGATTTCTTCTCATTTTCTTGAAATTAATTTTATATTTATTGCTCTGGCATATTATCTTGTCAAATATTCAGTTTCAAATAAGCCTTTTTTCCAAATTTTCTAAATGAGATGAAGAAGTAATAAATAAATCTCAAAATAGTGAATAAAATAGATCCAATGAAATGCAACTGTCAGTTAAGTTCAAACATATAATTACAATTCTATTTTATTCGTGACGAAAGATCAGTGACCTGGAAATTTGACCACGCCACAATTTTCGATTTCGTCAATCGCTGATGCACATTCCCTACCAGATCGACAAGCATTTCCCATTTGCGGATATAACTGAGACTGAAGCTGTTAAATTCACTGAAAATGTTTGCAAATACTCTCATATATATAATACCTCTTTAATTGACTGTTCAAATTACAAAACATTTATGAACTCTCTGTAAATCTGAACCGGAATTTCGCTATTCTTGTTTTAGTGACTAATTGTTAATTTAAATTGTGTCTATATAAATTGGTTTCTTGCCCTCAAATTCTTTTATTAATTACTTCTGGACTTTTTTCTGTATTATGGATTGAATAATCTGAGTATTCCAAGTTGAATATCACATTTGGCAGTCTGCCATCAGACTGCAGTTCTAAATACAATCGGCGATTTAATATTATTTATATTTATATTTATATTTATATTTATATTTACACTTCCAACATCCATTCATAATCCATCAAAGAAACTATCCAATAGAAAAAAGGTATGTCTAAATAACGGCTTTGAAAATAACTCAACCAAGGGTCTAAAAAGTTATTAGCACTATGTGGACGCAAATTTCTGTGTTAACCATAAATTAACCCCTGCAACAGGATTAAACCAACGCTTTATTTTCATTTTACGATCTATTTAGCAACCGTGCTATACCTATATGTATATGATTAGTAAAAAGGTAAAATTCACGGGTGTTGATTGACGTTGATTAATGAGATATTATTTAAATTTGTTTTTAAACTCCTGTGACTCCATAATTAACTCTGAGTTATTTTTTAAGTCACCTATTAATCTCGTAATCTATTATGAGAAAATATTCGAATCCTACAGTTTTAACGAAAGTAGAATCCGAAACTTTCCACTTAAAAATTGAAAAAAAAGATATTTTAACAAACAGAAGTAGGTACTCTATACGATTTCAAGTAAACTCGTTTCTTGGAGACTCGGCAAACAGCATAATAAGAAAATAACAGTTATTGATGGCCGACTAGAAAATATTGCAGGTCAACTTGCCACCATTCACTTCAAAACCTCTGATTGTAAAAAACACTTCGGGCGTCATTGCTGGATGATGGTACTCATCCAGTGAATCACCATATCACAGCTAATTTTAAGAGCACATGTTACTTACCATAAAAGCAAATTTAGTTTCGCCAAAATTTAATAATAATAAATATTTTTCACTACATCCAGACCATTTAGAAGCTCCGTCAGCACGAAACAGAAGTAAATTAAACGAAATGGCCTAGTTTCAGCAAAATTATTTATCATTGCGAGCGTAAAACTAAATTTGCCATGGTAACTACCACATGCCCTTTAACGAGGTGTAAATTGATGATCAGTTTCAAAATGCAAATTTGAGTATAAGTTAAAGCAATATTAACATCAACAAATGTAATAAGAGAAAAAACTTGCTTAAGAAATTCTAATTGAAATTATCATATTATTGCGAATTAATTAGAATAGTTAAAGACTCTAAATTTCAAAGGGTAAAAATGATGAATTTAACATTGAGTTATAACAGCTTTCCTATTTTAGGTAGTATTTATAATTATTTAATTAGTGAAGCGTTATATATTAATAACCTTTACATTATTTATCTCCGTTATCACCGCACATATTATATATATGATCGTTACCCCATTCATTAACTACATATGTATGCGAGTTTATACTTTACATAATAATATTAATGGGCTTTGTATAAGTGTAAGGCTTATTATATGTACAAAGAAGAAAGATGTGTAAATAGATTCAGAACGTAGAAATCATATAATAATGTTCGTCAGTTTAGTTTCGCTAACTTTACGTTCGCTATAAATAAATATTCTTTGCTAAAACTACACTCAATAAAAAGATTGTTATAACCCACTTGAAAAAAATCTATTCGATTTAGACTTGTTTTTAATTTTATTCAATTTAGAATCTGTAAAGATCTGTATAAAGATAATTTGGAAACCCATGTTTTATGCCAATACATATGTAGTAATGTCGCATAATTTCTTTATCAACTGATTGTTTATCTACAAATAGAGATAAAGTTACATAATTAATTTCTTGAATTTCATATAAAAGCTGTTCCCATATATGAAAGGATATGACAAGAATTTTAGAGATTTCATCTCTTTGAGGAAATGCTCAGGAAAAACAGGCCTTAAAAGCAGACACTGAGAAAATACAGTAAACACTAGTGGATCGATACTCGACAGCCTCAAGCGACAGTAACCTCATTACTTTATTACCCTCTCTAATTTTCTGTCGCTCTGTCGATTCAGAAATACTTTAACGGTCGCGGCCAATGTACTATATTGAACAAGCAAACATCAAGTTAAATAATAATTACAAATATAATTGAGAATTTCAATTAAAGTAATTATAAATTAATAATTTAAAATTAGCAAATTAATAATAAGTTTTAATCTGGGTTTTACATCACTAAATAATTTTCTCTGTGTTTGTTTTATTTCAGAAGCAGACGTAGCAGCCAGCAGGGCGACAGAAGGTCCAGCCGACTTTTACCAAAAGCTAAGGCTTTCATCAGCAGTCAGTGGCAAGATGGTAGCATCGACTAACAACCTCGAAGATCTTGGTGTCAGTCATCCAGCGAATGTCAGTATTGAGATTCGCCAGCAACAACAGCAACAACAAAGTTACGCCTGTAAATCAACCTTAACAGCCCAGGACAAACGCAGTAGGCTAAGTAATGTGATAAACAATCTCAAGAAGAAGGTACCCGAGCCCAAATGTGAATCATCTTCCTGTACAAAGGATGATGACAAAAGCAGTGTTGAACGTAACCTTGAAACTCTAGAGAAATACGTCATGACTGTGCTGAACGGAGTCATTAAAGATCAGGAGGAAAACAATCGAGAATCAAATCTAGAGAAATTTAGCGATTCTACAAAAATAAATGATATGAAGGGGTCTGACGAGGGGTCTGTCAGGCAAGGAGACGATTCCAAAGACTGTGAGAATAGACTCGAACCTTCCATACCTGAGGACGAAGAGGCGAAATTGATACCCACCAAAGGGACCAGCGAAAACCTCAGAAGTTTCGAAGAAGAGAAAACAGATCTCAATACTTCAAAAGTGTTAACTAGTGAGAAGGAGAGTCTTCAAAGTAATCAACTCTTAGAAATCCTGGAGTTGAGAGAAGAAACTTTGATCGCAGATGAACAAGGAGAGATCAAGAAGAGAGAGGAAGTCTACAAAGAGGGAGAGGAAGGTGAGAAGAAGAGTCGAACCCTCGGAACAATTATAATGGAGAGGCTGACGGATCATCAGGATCAGAAAGATACTTCTAAGGAGGTAGAAGAGACTCCTAAGATGGCGGAGGAGACTTCCAAGAAGGTGGAAGAATCTTCAAAGGAGAATTCGGAATTGCAGAGGGTTTGTACGGAACTGCTAAATGATCTTCTGAACGACATTGTTCAATCGGTTCAGCAGATAGAATCAAAAGATTCGACGAAGGAGATTCAGAAAGTTGTGCGAACAAGTACGGAGAGTTTGACTACTAGTTTACATTGTAGTTTGCCCTTAGAAAAAGTCGCCTCTGTACTTCAAGCATGTCAGACTCCTGAAAATGGTAGTCAAACTACTTCTAAGATTTCTACAAAGACTTCTGCAAAAGCTGCTTCGCCTACTGTTAGACACCTTTGTCTTTATTGTGACCGGAAATTCCTGTCAATCTCGTTAAGACAAAAACATACTGAGAGGGTTCATCAATTAGGAGGTGGAAGGCGATCAGAAAGGACCTCTAAGAAGTCTTCTCAAAGCTGCCAATACTGCTCGGATAAATGTGTAGAGAGTTTGGAAGGTCTCTTTCAGCACATGGTTGGAACTCATGGGGACAAGTACCATGCTTGCCTTCAATGTGTGACAAGATACCTTACACGAGAGGCTTTAATCAATCACACAAATGAAGTCCACAACATTAGTCCTGATAGAACTGCTGCAACATCTGTGAGTCTTTTGAATGAAAGTAATTTACTTCTAAGTCTAATAACACGTTGAAGTCTTCAATATTGTAATATTTAAAATTCAAAATCACTTTCCTATACTTTATGATAGTTTAAATTATTTGAGTGTTAAAATCAACCTATTTGTTTATAAGGGAATTATTTAGAATTAATCGATAAACATTCTTAGTATATCAGTTAAATTTGTTTTCCTAATCTAAGTTTGCTGCTTGAATTTCAGGAAAGTCTCAAAGAGACATCTTCTGTCAAGGAATTGGCGATACCACCTCGAGAGAAACTGGAAATATCTTCCAAAGACAAAAGAGTCAAAGACGATCTCGAATTTCGTGAAGGCTCTTCAGTCATCGCCTCCAAGACAATAAATAAAGATGTTTTCAGTAATCCCGGAAGTCCGGAATTCGACAGTTCGTTTTACAGCAGCGTGAGCTGTAATATTCGAGAAAATCTTTTGCATCATTTAGACGGCAAACTCCAAACAAATTCCACTTCCCCTTCAAATTCTTCCACAGTAGATCCAAAACCTCCATCCTGCAATGAACAAAACACAAACCAACTGCAATTTCCCATCGACATATCCCACACAGCCGTCACGCCCGTCTACAACAAAGACTATACTTCGGAAGAATTTGAAAATTCGAGCGAATATGCACAAAAGCCGAAGAAAAATAGTAGATCTCATCCCCGAAGGGTATCCTTCGAAAAATACAACTTTCCAAGAAAGTATGATGGAAAAGAGCAGTGGACTTGTTCCATAAAAGACTTGAGTAAATTCGATATCTCCACGCAGTTATCTTTGCGCAAGAAGCAGCAGCTGATCAAAGAAACAAATACTTTAAGTAGTCTGAATCAAATACCCATCCTGGGTTCATCAAAGTCTGATGTTATTCAAACTGAATTTAACAGATCCGATGAAGAGAGTTCAAGTTCTAGTCGCATTGGGGAAGGTGTAAAAAATACCAAAGCAGGAAATTCTTCAGAGGAGAATCTTCAATGTAACATTGATGTCTCAGTTGATCAGGAGACTCAATCGTCGAGCTGTTCTTCTCAACTTTCCACCTCCAAAAGCACAGAATTTGGAAGCGAATTCGCAACGGGATCTTTGCGAGAATTTGGAAGTTTCCTTGGGTTGAGAAAATGGGACGACTCTAGCCAAAATGTGGGGACGAGTAACAATGTCGTGTACGCTGAACTCACTGGAGAGTGGTCCAGACCACGTATTTACATATGTGGAGCCTGTGCTTCTAAACAAGTAAGTATTTCTCTCTAATTATGCATTCTGCTGAAGAGTCAACATTACTTGTAATTACCTTGCTCGCATGACTCAATTACCTATAGGATTATTTAGTGTTCAAAGGTAAACTTCAGAAAAATTATTCAAAGATGAACTTTGAACAAAATTAATAATTCATTTTTTTTTTTTTTAGGAAACTTTGAAGGAAATGGAAGACCACAAGACAGCGATGCACCCGAACGTGTGGTGTTCGCACTATGAGTTTTCCGGCGACCAACTGGAGCTTTACAAGCATCTCTTTTTACCAGGAAAAAGTTTAGCGAATTCCAAAACCAAAAACGTGATACTTCCAGAGAAAATTTGCACCAAGTGTTTTAAAAACTGTAGTAGTTTGGCTGAATTGCATAAACACATGTTAGAATGTGGAGGTGATCAGGCTTGGCTCCTGGGATTATTTGGTAACGGGAAGAAGAAGTGCAAGTGGCGACCTTTTGGGAGTCGCAGCAGAAGACGCAGAAATCGAGGTATGAAGAGAAACATTCAGAATTCACAAACTCCAAGAATCAACGTTCCAAAAGAAAAGCAACCGTCTGGACCTAGAGTTCGACCTAGTGATCGTAAGAATATTTTTGTATAATAATATTCTTGATCAAACTGCTTTTTGAAAATTTGTGATTCTTGAAAAATTATATTACATATTTCTTCTAAAAATATTCTGCACTTCCCTTCGAATTTGGATGCACCGAGATTAATGCTAATCATAATTTCTCTTTCAATTTCAGGCGAAAGTATTCAGAAGATGCTGGCGAACTTACCACTTAAAAGAGCAACTCGAAAAGTTTTGCAAGACAATGCTGCGCGTTCTCAGGATCGATTACGGAAGGTAAGAATTTTTGTTTTTAATCTTTAAATTTAAAATTTCAAAAAATACTTTTGTTTCAATTAATTCCAAGTCCACCTTTTATTATCGTAACTTCTACTGTACTATATTGAATTTCTAAGTCAAGAAGTTAATTGCATAAGAGAAATGGTGTAGAAAGAATGGGGAAAGAAATTTCAAAGGGGACAAGTATTACGAGCATGCACTTTGTACTCGATGATTCTTGATGGACGTAACCAAGATTTTAATTGTCTTTGTTATCGCCTACGTGAGAGCATCTCTGTTCCTCTGAGAGGATCCTTAGATTATTGCTCAAGTTGTATGAAGCAGGCGATGTGCATTACGCGGACAAACTGAAAGAGCTTGAAACTCGATAAAGTTCTGAAACTCGATAGCGATAAGAAAATAATGTGAAAATACTCCATGCGAACGGTGAAGATACATTAATACACAATTGCATAATTGATTAGCATTTCAATATAATCTATCGATGAATTAATATCTTATGGGTTTGATAAAAGTTTGGAAAAATAATGTTTTTATAATATTTCCGGGTCAGAAACTTGAGTAGTTGTAAAAATATGAATATAGGAGAGATTTAATTTTCCTTCTTTTTTTACATTCCCTGCATTTGTTGAAAATTTAAACAATTTCAAATTAATAAATTAAAGTACATAGGTCCATTCTTTGAAATAAAAAAAAAAAATAATAATTTAAATTTATCTTCAGGTCCAAACAAAAGCAAGATCCAACCTAGTCGAGACTTCCTCCACTCGTCTCTCGCGTAACAAAGCAGTTCTCCGCAATAAACTCCTGAAAAACGCAAAATCCTTTCAGCGAAAACGTTGCCGAAATGATAATATTTCTGCGGCTATTGAAACCGTTGTCGGTTATGATGACCAGGAAAAAATCCTTCAAGATACTAACAACGTAAACAAAGTCGAGGGTCCATCAGAAACAAGCAGTCGCCCAACGAGAATAGTCAGAAAAGTCAAAGTCCTCAGTAAAAAAAAGAATATCAAGACAAAAGAAAGTATAATCAGAAACGTTGAGCAATCGAAAACTCGTACTCTAAAATCAAAATCAGAAACAGTAGGTGAAGCTTTCGTAACTAGAAGTACCCTTAAGGGCGAGACTAGTAAAATCAATGACCCAGTTATTATCAAAGGCAAATCAAATATTGCAAAATTGATTTCTCAATCTCCTGCGAACGGAACTTCTGCTGCTACTTCGTTAAAGAAAAAGAAAACTGTAGACCCAATTACATCTATGAACGCCTCGATGAAGGCAAGATCACAGTTAAGAACTAACGACGGGAAATTCGCTCGTGGCCCTTTAAAAATTGCTAAACCTTTTCAGAAGTCAGATAATTCAGTTGAATCTTCCACTGTCCCCCAAGTTATGAAAAAACGCGGCAAAGGCTCTTCCGTTTCGGGTCGTTTTCTTCGATCAAAACTCAAAGCTGCCCAGCATGTAATGAAAGATGCAGTTAAAACTTCAAGAAGAAATTCCAGATTATCCAGTGATAAAATGTCAACGGTGGAATCAGAAACTGACTCCTCTACCAAAGAAGAATCCCTGGAAAAATCAACGGTTGATTTTCCAATTCTTTCACCTGTGGCAAGCACCTCTCAACCAAAGGGCTTACGTTCTTCTTCAAGGAATTCGTCACTAGGTAGAAAATCTGAAGGTGGTAAAGAAAAACCTCAAAATAAGACGGATCTTCATTCAAAGGAAGAAGAGGTTGAGGTAGAGGATAATAATAAATCGGAAGAGGGAAAAGGAAAAAGACTGAAGAAGATTGTCAGGAAGGGAAAAGAAATTAATGATGTTAAAGAAGTAAAAGAATTTAAAGAAGTTACGGAAGTACAGGAATTGAAGGAAACTAAAGATGAGATTCCCGAAAAATTGGAACCTTCAAGTAGGAGAGAAGTGCGTGGACGACCTAGAAAGAGTCTTCCAGTAAAAATTGCCGAAAATAAAGATGTTACTGTTTGCTTAAGAAGAGTTAGTAGTTCAAGTATCACGAAGAATAAAGAAGATGAGTCTGATAATGCTGAAAGTGAAATAGTATTTACAAAAAGACAAGAAGTGGCAAAAGGTTTAGAAACTAGAAATAGAAGATCTAAACAACAGACGGGGGATATTAATCAAATTGTAGATATTTCTGTAGAGGGTAAACGTCTTTCTGGCCCGAAGGATGATTTGTTGAAAAATCTTGGTCTAAAATCTTCGAAAACGTTAAAAAAGAATATAAAAACTTCAAAATCGAAGAATGGATCCGAGGATTCCGATTCTACTTCAGACGCCGGAACTAAAAAAGAGAAATCCAATGCAATGAGGAAGTCACCAAGGACTGCCGAAAAGAAGAATTTGTCGCTTGATGTCTCAGATAAATCAACTGATCATCTAAACTCGGATGAAGATTGTAAACCAGAATTGACCATGAATACTAAATTAAATTCCGAAGAACAGAATGCTGATTATAGCGTTAGCGAAACAAATCAAAAAATGAATAATTTGGAAGCCATTCCAAGCACTTCTCAAAATAAAATTGTAGCCAAACGCAAGAAACGAAATGAAACTTTTGAAAAAGAATTTGAAGCACCAGTAGATGAAGAAGAAATTCCGAATGAAGTAGAAAAATCTGATACGAAAGAAAATGAAGTAATCTCGAAACTTCCCGAGACACCCGAATTAATAAATCTCAGTCTGGAAAACATTCAGCAGGAATCTTGCAATTCGAACATGGACAGTGGAAAAGAAAATTCGTTAGAAATTTCGATGAATGTTGCTAAACTAAAAGTAACGCGTCCGAAGAAAACAAGAAACTCTCGTAAAGAAAGAACGTCAAAGAGGTCGTTGAATAATGTCATTGGAATTTTAACCGAAGGCATCAATATACCGATCGAGGCACAAGAAAGCGTTGTGCTTACTTTACAAACTTCTGTAGAAATTGCCAATCCAGACAATGCATTTCAGAATAATGAGGAGTTGCAAATTGAAAATAATTTAACAAATGAACCTTCTGAAACTATGAGTAATTTGGACTCAAACGAAATTCAAAATAGTTTAGAGAAACCTGAAATTGGAATGTCAAACCAAGCTGAGCCTAAAACATCTGAATCTAATAAAAATTTGGAATTGACGAAAATTACTGAGACTCCAAGCAAAGATCCACCGACTAATGACATTATTTTGGATCTTTCTCGGCGGAAGGCGAAAGGAAAAGGATCTTTTTTGGAAAGAATCGTGTCGAAGATTGCTAAAAAGAAAGATGTTTTATTGGAGGGTGATGCTGGTTTTTCCTTAGAAAGTACGAATAAGTGTTCTGAAAATGTTGAAATGAATCAGAGTACTGAGAAGATTCAGGAAAATTCGCAGTCTTCCGTTCCAGAGAAAAACGGTGCTGAAGACAGTAGTGTTGAAAAAGGAGAGAGTAAAGAAGAAATCAAATCTCCTCGGAAATCAAAGAAAAGATCTTTGGAGGTGCACTCGCCTAAGAAAAATAAAAGAAAAATCATAACCGAACTTCCGGAAGAAGCTGAAGTTGAGAAGGAACTTTGTTTTGGGGACATTATGTCTCTCGTGCAAAAGTCGGCAGTTCCTGTAGAATATACTGCTGATGATCAGATGATTTGTGAGGAAAGAACAAGTAGTGAAAAAGAAAAAGAAGAAGCCACGATCATGAATAAAATCTCTTTAGATAAGGAGACTTCAATAAATGATAGTCAAGATATTGAAACAAATATTGAAACTTCAAGAAAGTCAAAAAGAAAATCTAAAAATGAAAATTGCCAAGATCAAGAACTGAATAATTCTTTGTCATACATTCCTGGCCTTGATGAAAAAGAGATTGCAGAATCCCAAAAAGAAACTCAAAAGTCATCAAAGAGATTTATTAACCAAGACAACGTTGATAAGCTGGACGAACTCTCATCTGTGGAAGAAAAGCTTCAGTTGGAAAACAAAGCCGCTAAAGCTGAAGAGCTTCCTGATGTGCAAAATGTGTTTGAACCTTCAAAGCTACTATTAAATATAGACAAACTACTACTAAATATAGAAGGAAGCGACGACAGTTTGGAAAGCAAAGATCGACGGACTAAGAATCTCGCTGAAGAACATCTAGAATTATCAGATGATGATACGGTTCTTAAACCGCTTTTGGAAAAAGTCTATCAGTTTTCTGGAGAAAGCGATGATTCAGAAAGTGTTGAATCTTTCAAACGTTCAAAAAAACGATCAAGCAAAGAAATTGATAAAGAGTCTGATTCCGAAATGTTTAAGATTCCAAATGCTTTTGGCACAAACAAGCGTTCATCGAAAAGAAAGTCTCTGGTTAATGAAATCTTTGAAAGCACAGCTGATCTTTCATCAGAGGACACAAGTGCGAGTGAATCAACAGTCTCTGAAGATTTTGGAGATAAATCAACAAAAAGAAGATATCCTAAGCGCAGAAATATTGTGAATACTCCTTCAGAATCTGAGACTGATATGTCTACAGATTCGTTTTCAACTACTTCAAAATCAAGTAGGAACGAAGAGAGCAATATTGGAAAACGACAAACGCCTGGAAGAAAAGCTAAGCAGAATATTTCTTTGGTTGATGAACACATTATTTTGCCAGATGATGAATTTCCAATGCAAGAAGATCAATCATTGCAAGAGGAAAGCTTTCGTTTACAAGTTGAAATTAATCGTATAAACACCTCAATAGAAAAGAAACGACCTGGAAGAAAACCTAAAAAGAATTTGGTTGATCTCAGTAAATGTAATAATGAATTAGAAAATGCTGAAAGTTCTGGAATATCCGAGGAACAGCAGAATATTTTAGAGGCTATTTCGAACACTTCTGTTGAGAAAAAACGCCCAGGAAGAAAGCCCAAGAAGAATATTTCTTTGATTAATGAAGATCTTGCTTTCGAAGACGCTTTAGGAACAGATAATGAAATGAAGAACACTTTGGAAAAATTCGCTGAGGAAAAGTTGTGTGAAGGAATACAAACACAGCTGAAAAGGTCAGAACATATGTTTATTTCTAATTTAGAGAAAGAACATCCGGGGATGAAATCTAAGAAAAATACGTCATTTTCTGAAGAACCAACGCTGGAAAATGACGAGAAAAATAAGGGAAAAAATCCTGTAGATCAAGTGATAAGTGTTGATTCATCAAAAACAGAAATGGAAACTACTGAAAACATAGCAACGGAAAAGAAACGACCTGGTAAAAAAGGTAAAAAGAACATTGAATTTAATGATAGTTTAAACCAATCTTCTGATGTTTCAATGCAAGAAGAAAAACAAGTTGAAGAGGATTCAAAATCTAACTTGGAAACGAAAGTTACTTCAGAAAAAGAAGCTACTTGGGAGATTCAGGATACACTTTTGGAAATTCAAAGTAGTTCAACAGAAAAGAAACGACCTGGTAGGAAATCAAAAAAAAATATCTTAGTGGATGAAGTTTCAATCCAATCTCAACAAAAATATGATATCGGAGAGGAAAACTCAGAAGGATTACTGAAAAGTCTGGAAGAGCCTAAAGTGCCAGAAGTTGATCAGAGGAAATCAGAAAAGAAACGTCCAGGCAGAAAACCTAAAAAGAATAGTTCTTTGCTTGAGGGAAATTTTTCTCTTTCAGATGACACAGTCCTAGAAAATTATACAGTGCTGGCAAATATTAATCAAAATCCGCAGGAATTAGTGGCAACAGAAGAAGTCGAAATTCATAAAGAAACCATGGAAGACATCACTCAAAACAAATCACTGGAAAAGAAACAACCAAGAAGACAATTTAAAAGTCTTTCATCACAAGATTTTGTGGAACGGATAAAAGAAGTTAATAAAACTAGCGCTGAAGAAGTCAATGAAAAATTAGATGAAGCAATAACTCTACAAGATATAGAAGTACCAATAAAAGAATCTGAGTCTCTGGAAAGAAAAAGACCTGGAAGAAAAGCTAAGAAAAATATTTATCTCGTTGACGAACATCTTAATCTTTCTGATGATTTTCTATTACAAAATGATGTTCTCGAAGAAATAAATCTAGCAGGCAAAACAGGTGAAGTAATTCAAAACTCAACAGAATTAGAAAATAAACTACCAGAAGAGCTAAAAACTTCAGAAATTCAAATTCGTAGTTCCTCTTTGGAAAAAAAACGACCAGGAAAAAAACCGAAAAAGAATGTTGCTGTAGCAGATAACTATGTATTTTCTGAAGACTCTGAGCAAAAAGAGCATTGTGGAAAAGTAGAGCATGAAATAAATGATTTTAGTCAGTCAGAAAAATCTGATGTTACCGCTTTTCAAAATGAGTCTCCTGAGAAAAAACGTCCAGGAAGAAAACCTAAGAAGCATACTTCCCTCTTGGAATATGATCTCGTTCTTTCTGATAAAATAACTGGAGAAAAAGATAAAATTATAGTAGCAGAAAAGGAATCGGATGAGATAATTCAATCAGTTACAGAGATTTCGACTTCAATTACATCTTTAGAAAGAAAAAGACCTGGACGTAAGGCTAAGAAAAATATTTCTTTGCTGGACGAACATATGGATCTTCTGGATGAAGTTGAAACTACTAAAGAAACGGCACATTTTGCACAAGAAGATTCTGAAAAAGAAACTTTACTATTGGAAATAAGGAAGAAAAGAGTATCAGAAGAATCCAAAACTTCAGAGGTTAATACCACAGGAAGCGAATCCTCGGAAAGAAAACACAAATCATTAAAGAGGAAATCCAAAAATGTGTCCCTAGTTGACGAACATCTCTCCCTTTCAGATGAAGACAAAATTGAGCAAAAAGAAGATTTTAACGAGAAGACATGTTTGAATAGTAACAGTAAAAAAGAAACTGATAAAGTTTCAGAGGATGTGTCATCAACTTTGGAAAATATAACTTTGATGTTAGAAAAGGAAGTAAATCAGAAATCGTCCTTAATTGACGAACATCTCAATTTGGATGATTCTTTTAAAGAACAAGAATTTACAAAAGAAGATGAGATTAAAATTGCAGAAACTAAAACTTCAGAGGTGAAAGAACAAGAATCAAATGAAATTGCTTTTGAAAAGGACCCATCTCTTCAAAGGGAAATTGAAACATCTCTCGAGCCAGACTCGAATCAAGAGCTTCAAAATCATGAACCTTCAGAGTCAAAAGAATCATTAGCAGATGATTTCCAAACACCAAAGAAACGTCCTGCTGGAAACTTTGCTGTAGTACACACAAAATCAGGAGAAATATTGATAGTGGAAAAGAAAAAGAAATTGACTAAAGAAGCTGCTAAATTCTTTTGTGATATTTGCGCGTCAAGTTTCACTAGGAAGAGTTCCCTAAAGAAACACAACCTTTCACAATCGCATCTTATACAGATTAATCTCACGTCTAGTAAAGAAAATGAAAAGGGAATCCCAACTGGAAATGAAGAGAATATTTTCGATAATAACGAAAATGCAGAAAAATTAGATGATGAAGCAGAAGAAAAAATAGAAGAAAGTTTGACGAACAATGAAAATTTGAAGAAAATTGAGGAACTTTCAATCGAACCAGTCACAGAGAGTTTGAATATTCTAAACGAACATGTGAACCTACATTTCAAAGAGATGATATTAGTTCCAGAAGAAAGATCACAAGTTCCACTTCCTGTACCAACACAACCGCTAGAGGAAAATATGGAAGATGAATTACTGGACGAGGAGATTTGCAAAATAACAGAGAATATGACTCACGATGAATACGTTTTGACTGATCACATTAGTCCTGAAGCTGCATCCACACCAATTAAGAATTTAGATGACAAGCCAGAAATGAATGAGATAATAACAAGTAAGAAGAAAAATAATACAAAAAGTAGGAAGAAGAATTTGGCTGATGAACACTTGGATCTTGACACTCCAGAGCCTAACTTTGATACCAGTACTGAATCCCAAACTTCTCTTGAAGACAATTTCCTTGATAAGAATTCGAAGCTTATCATAGATATTTCTGCAGTCGAAGAAACCGAAATATCTTTGTCAGAAATCGCAAGCGAATTAAATGTTCAGAAGCCTGAAAAACAACTTGAAATAGAAACAACGATGACCAAAGAAGCAAACGTTTCTGATGAAATCAAAACCCCTGATTCCACAAAGAGAAAAAGAAAGATGAGAAAGCAAAATACTGAGGAAGAAAACATGATTGAACCCACCACGAATGTTGAAAACTCATCTAAGCGAGTTTCGTTGAGGTTTGGCAGAAATCAGGAAACGAAAGAAGAGAATTCGAGGCCAAAGAGAAATCAGCATAAGCAAAATTACAAGGAATATGAAACTTTCGATTTCGAACAAGATGAGTTGGATCTTGAGATTTCCATGAGTAAATGGGATATTTCAAAATCGAGAAAAACCACAGCGAGTAGTCGTGAGTCTTCGAGGATCAAGAAAAATCAGGTAAATGAAGATAACAAAGAAGAGGAAGGCTTTCAGAGTAAGGTTGAAAAAAGAACTAGACGAAAATCAAAGAAAGGTGAACAGAATGAGCAGAAAGAAGAGATTGAAACTTCTGAAGCTTTGACAGCATCTTTGACTCAAATTTTCGGAACCGAGAGTGAAAGTGACGCGACTATTAAGATTTTAGATGCAGAGAAAGTTCCAGATTCAATGCCATCAAGCTTTGAAGATAATTTGAAATCAAGCTCTAAAATTGAAAGTTCAAAGTTAATATTCAACGACAACGATGACTTGAAACTAAATTTCTTGAATGTTGCTGAAAGTTTGAAAACACAAAAGGATCAAACGAAATTCAAGACAAACGATTCTGCTATTACGGAATTCGATAGTGACGATAATTCACTAAACACAGACATGTCAGTGGATATTCAGAAGTTGCTTGATGATCCTGAGTTAAGCATAGATAATAACAGTTCTCAGACTGCGTTCAAGAATGAGAACATCATAGAAAAAGTTGTCGAGAGCGGTTTTATTGAAAAGGAAATTTTGAATTTTACTGAAACTGAGGGAGAAAGTTCACGCTTCATTGAAAATATCGAAATTGACAATAAACCAGAAGAAATAGAAAATAAAAAGAAAGATAAAATTGAAATTGAAATTCCTCAGGTGACAGAACATCTAAACGAAAAAAATGAAACTGTGACTCGAGAATTTTTAGAAACAAATCCACAAAAGCAATCAAAGGCTTCTAAACCCGAGAAAGGTAGTGGCAAGGGACACAAAGCGAAATCAAAGCAGAAAAAAGGGTCATCTAAAAATAAAATAGCAGAGTTGGAACAGAGCGAGCTTAGCGATAATGAATACATTGCAGAATCTGAAAATAAAAACAAGATTGTGCGAAGTGTATTCGGTCGAGTTTTTGGTGGTGAGAAAGTTGATAAAGTCAAAGAAGTTCTTGATGATTGGAATTCTAAGTCAGAAAGTTCTGATAATGAATTGAATAAATCTAAGGAAGCAGAATCATCAAAACCATCCAGAGGAGCATCGAAGCAAAGAAAAGACGCAAAGAAGAACATGAAACGTCGATCAAGAAATTCTTCTGCTTCAGGCAGTACAAGTCGAGGAATATCACAGAAAAGAAAAAGTGGCATTGACACTCAGGAAGATGAAGATTCACTTCTCAGCAAACATAACACGTCTAGGAATTCTTCAAAAATTGGACTCGATGAGGATGAATTGAAAACCAACAGAGTTGAAACTTCAATTGGAACTTCTGAATTGTTAATAACAAGTTCAAGATGCAGACAAAGCAAAAAGAGGGCTGAAGAACGCATTTCGACAATTTCAAGAGCCTTCGATGAGTCACCAGTTTCTGATGAGGATCACCTAAATAAGAGTCAGAAAGGATCCAAAAATAAGGAAGCTTCACATGAATTCAAAAACCAAGCTAAAAGTATTTCCGGACAAAAAGATTGGAAAGAAATTTTCACAGGAGAAAAAACATATGCTTCTAAAAAAACAGACGATTTTAACTTGCCTCTAGAAACTGAATTTAAATCAAATGAATTTTCAAGTCAGATTGTTGATCGTGAATCTGTATCTTCTATGGCACCGAGTCTCAAGAGTCAATCGCCTGTATCGCAATTATCGCAATATTCAGAAGATGAAGAAATTGAGGATGATATTTTAAGGAGACGCATGTCTCCATTTTTCGATTGTAATAACTCTTATACTTCGTTGGGTAGCAGTACAAATAGTAACAACGAGAAAAGTGAAGAAGAGGTTGACAATAATCAAGTTGATGAGAAAAAAGAAATTCGCAGGAAAAGTTGTTCAAGTGAATTCTCGGGAGAAAAAATTGTCATTCGATCTCCTCTTGCAAGTCATGAGAACAGAGTGGAAGTTGTGACAATCGCACCAACAGATGCCATCGAGGATAATGCTTTGGATATACCTCAGGAAATTGTTTCTGCGACGGCAGCTATGAGTTCAACATCTCCTAATAAATCAAGACAAGGGAAGGTTTTGAATTTTGATCAAGAATTGTTTGTGGAATGTTGCTCGAGGCTTAAAGCCACGACAGAAAAGGAATTGAGGGGTGCAAAGAAAATTAAGCTTGATCATTCCGAGACTTATCGCAAAGAAGACCCAACACAGATTTTTAGATCTTCAAGAGACAGATGGAGAGATGTCGAGAGTCAAAATAGTTTGGGAAGTCTTCTCGAATCTGTGAATCAGGTAAGCTATTATACAATTTTGCAATGGTACTTTTACATATACTCCATTAAAATAGAAAATATTGTATTTACAAAAATTAAATCCTTTTCAGTTACTGGGCGAGGAAATGTACAGCAATAACGAAAAAGATAATCAGGGTCGAGATAACGGGAGTGAACGGTCGAGTCGATCAGCAAGTCCGGATACATCTCGAGCTGATAATCTTGGTTACGAGGATAGTCTCGATGTCGCTTTTGAGCACAATAATAAACTCAGGGACAAGATTCAACAACGAATGAGGGAAAGTGAAAACCTCATCTCCAATACTTTTGCTCAAAAGAGCAACAACAGTGGCGAACTTCAGCACAAGCAATTTATACAGAGAGAGGATCGAGAGGAAAGTGTACATGTTTATGGACGGGTGCAAAATCAATTTAGCGTACCTAGTCTAAATGTTTCCAATGGAATTTATGAAAGTGGTCCACACAAGGGAAATCCATCGCTTCATGGTGGTCTTCTAGACAATGCACTCTCTAACTTGCTACACAACAATGGCAAACATGATCACAAGTAAGCTTTTGATTCAGTTTTCGATACATACAATAAGTCTTGAATATTCATCATTTATAGTTTTTCCTTTTTTTCTTTTTTCAGTGGATCCAATCCCATGAAGGTTTTGGCAGAACTGGCTTGCGCCCGGGTACCAACATCCACAGCATCCATAAAACTTCCCCGCGAAACGACAGATTCATTATCTAGCACAACAGACCAAAAAGAACCCATAATTAAGAAACCCAGAAACCCAATCAAAGAACTCTTTGAGCGAAAAAGGGAGCTCTACGAGCGGAAGCAAATTGAAAAATCCATGACTGATGTCATCTCAAAAGCATCAAACTCTCCAAAATCAAGAAAAATAAAGAAGACTAAAAAGAGACAAGAATTCCCTCTGATTCGAAATGACCATCGCGACGGTTTAGCTGAAAGGAAGAAACGACGCGATATTTTTGAGAAAAGGAAAGATTTAGATTCATCAAAGGCGAAAGACATTTATGACTTTGATGATGAAGAGAGTCAAATTGAACCTGCAGTTGGTTCTGTTCTTTCCTATAGAAGTAAACTTGAATCGACTGACTTCAAAGAGAAGAGTGTTGACATGTCGAATTTGATGTCGAAGACGATTGGAGATGCTTTAGAAAACGGGAAGATTGGAGGTAATTTGAGTAGAAGGTTAACATCAATGATCGATCATAAATTTAAGGACATTGAGAAGTTTGTTCCAAAGACCAAAGGAGCCTTGAAATCTTTTCAGAGTGAAGATAAACTGGTTACTGGTCCAATGGATGAATTTATTGAGCGAAAAAAGAATACTAAACGCTTTATGGAACAACGGAGTAAGCATCTTAAGTCAAAGAAGAAAAGTAAGAGTGCAAAGAAGAAATCTAGGAATGCTTGGTATGAAAATGACAGCTCTGATGAATTCATCACTGCAGCTAAGGCTGAAGATGTGGGAGTAGGAATCTCAAAGAGTCAACGAACTTGTTCGAAGGGGAAGCAAAATTTGTTTGCTGAATTGTCCTCTACATCAGAAAGTGAAACGATTATAGAAGAAATTGACGAAATTGATGACGCTGAGGAAATTGGAGTTGAAGAACAAGAAGAAAATGTGGGTCTTACTCAGATAGAAGAGAAAAATGGTGATAATTCTGAGAATGAGGATACAGTTTCTGAGGAGAAGGAGAAAAATATTGAGATCGAACATAAAAAGTCTCTGGATGTCACGGAAAATGAGGATAACCACTGGAGTAGAAATAGGATACACAACTTCGAATCAAATTCTGAATCTGATTCGGAATCTGAGTCGGAATTGATAATCGACTTGAAGAAAGACAGTGAAGAAAATAACGAATCAGAAAACGAAGAACCGGAGGATGAAGACAATGAGAAGCATGATGAAGAAAAGAAAGCAAGGGATGAAAATCAATCGAAAAAGGATTGGATTCCACTGGAAGAGGCTCTTAATATTCTTGATCAGCACGATAATCTTGATGGAATGTCCAAGGAAATTAAAAAAATTGCGAAAGTCTCTCGTGCGAAAGCAATGAGAACCGAAAGCGAGAGTTCCGATAAATTCAACAAAGAATCTAAAGAAAATCACAGTCCAGTTGATGAACAAGAAACGCCAGACGATGATCTTCCAATTCTTCCCGAAAAACTCACAACCAATGAAAAACCAGAAAAAGAACCAGACAATCTTCCTCTTCACGTCTTTCTCAGTCGAAAAGTTCAGGAGTCGAAGAAACGAAAGCAGCAACAGCGAAACATTAAAAGATTACAGCAAGCATCCATATCGGATTTCGAACCCATCAGGCGTCAGCGAAAATGTGCGATTGGAAAGCAAGGTCTTCTTGCTGAAATCAGTAGTTCAGATGAGGAAATTTATACGAATACTCCCTACAGACGATCAGGGGAAAGAACTGAGAGTGAGAGGCCACGAAAGCAGAAGAAGGAGTCGAAGGAAAAGAGAAAAGAGAGATACATTGAAAAGAAACACGAGCAGATGATCGCGAAGGAGCAAAAAGCGATTGAGGAAGAAATTTTGCGAGAGCTGGGAAAGAATAAGGTAGGTCAGGGTTCTAAAAATTCTGAAGATCAACAAGTAAATAAAATGGAAAAGAAAGATCACGAAGAGAAAACTCCAAAGAGGAAACATCAGAAACAAAAGAGTATCCAGGACGAGGAAATTGAGAACGATTCAGATTCGGAACCAAGAGAGAAGAAGCAGACAAAATCGAATCAGAAGAGCAAGAAGAGTCCCAAATCTGAAAGCAAGGCAAAAAGTAAAGTAGATAAGCCGAAGAGCAGGAGAAATTCGATTTCGAATAATAAAGATCCTAAAGAGCGTAGATTATCGACTAACAAAAGAGATTCTGGAGATGAGGAATTAAGAACGACGAAGTCTTGGAATAAAGTAGATGAAGCTGTAGGTGTTGCGATTGGAAGAAGGAAGCGAGCAGCTGTGAATCAACTTTATTATTGGTCGAGTTCAAGTGACGAGGAGGAAAAAGTTGAAGCGGTACCTGTCGTTGAAGAAGACGATGATCGTTTGGAACAACATGGTTGGATTGTTGGCGATTCACACAAGAAAATGATTACCATGCTGGCAATGGAAAAACAACTGAAGGAAAAACGACGACGAAGTGAAGATGAATTTGAATCCGGAAAGGGAAAGAACAAGAAGCACAGAAACAGCACTTCTTGATACGTGTTTCATGATTAGATCTCTTGATTTTGATAACGCATAATTTTGTTTATAATTCTTTAATAGCAAAACGAAAGCGAGTTTCTTATTTTTTAGTACGTGTTATGCATTTTTATGAAGAGTGAATGCTTGAATTATAGATTGTGTTTCCATTTCGGTATGGAAATTTATTTTAGGAATAAAGTCAATCTACTGCCAAGAAATCATAATTTTTGCATTGTTTTATGAAACAATTTTTCGAGTTAATTTAACCGAAATTGTGGTTAAATTTTGATTCAATGATTTGTAAGTTTAAATGAAAATACGACGTTGTAAATATTCGATAGTGTAACCCGTTCTTCGACCCTGCGAATATAATCCATAGTTAGTATAAATGTGAATATACGATAATATGATTTAGACTGAAAATATACGAAAGAATTCTAAGGAAGTGATATCACGAAGAGGGCACTTTTAGACAATACTAGTACATTTTTTAATGTTTAGTTTATAGTTATGATTTATAGAGAAGTTCTTATGAGAGAGAAGATTCAGAAATAAATTTAAAAACTACATTACTTCCAGTGGACATTGTAAATAGGGGTCCAATTGATAAACGCTTTGGCTAGCTTCTTGTGATTCGCAACATATCGCAGGATGAGACTAATTCTCGTGAAAATGAGTTTATAGTGCAAGGTATAACACCACATTCAATTTATGTTTGTTGTGTTGTGACGAATAGATCTCATGTGTCACGATTTCAATACGCCCAATGCATAAGCTTGTTAACGCAATTTAAAAATCGTGATCACTTCTTTTTTCTAAGCCTAATGGGTGCACATAATAGCGAGTACCTACACAGAATTTGCATATGAAATAAATATTATATTATAGACGTTACATGTCTAACATAATGATTAACGGTAATATATAGATTTTATTGTAAATGTACTGCCATAATCATATTACCAGAATGAAAGCCTATGAGATAGTTATATTAATATTATTCCTGTAAAGACGAGAGTGTTAGCACAAAAGTAGGAATATCCAGTGTAAATAGAACATATTTTCAATGTGTCTGGAAAAGTATGTTTTGTAATATAAGCATTGCAAAGGAAAAATAAAATTAATGATTAAGAATTGACGCTTTCTCCATTTTTTTTAAGAATATTGTAACTAAAAAATCGCGATAAGGCGTAATAAGATATATCAAATAAATTATAAATGTCACCGCGACACTCGCTCTCTATATTATTTGCAAAAAAAGTAATATTCTATATTACTATAAATTTGTTTTTAATCTTGACACTTTAAATTAATTTTGTTTCTGTTATATGTATGTAATTATTTTGAATTTAAAAAAATTTTGTTTTTAAAAGATCTCTAATTTACCAACAGACGGAAAATCCTGTTGATAATGTCGAATGCCTAGATGTTAATACATTCACAGTTCATACATATATATAGCATGATTTAAACTGTGTCAGTGTGTGTAATCGTGGCTGTAAGCAATTGATAACTACATTTTACAATATAATAATTTATAAAAATGGCTTTTGTAGAACCCTATCAATCAGTTACACCTGGAATGACTGATATAATGGGTTCAGATTGGATGAAAGCTGAACACAGTACTGGAGTAAGTTATTTCTTAATTTTTTAGCAATCTAATGTCAAATTTTTAGGTTAGCATGACAATGCAAACGATGCTAACTTATATCTTTAATTTCTCTCTGTCATTTACTCTTCATATCATTTTTACATAAATACAACATAATATTTAATATAATTGATAATGATATTTTGTTATGTGGAGCTTGATAAATGTATATAGTATCTGCTTTGATATATAATTTTTGAAGCGTTTTATCAAACTTGAGGAGTTTGCTACCTGTAGAAAATAATTAACTCCACATTTTGTAAAAGAACAAAGTATCTAAGATTCTATGGCAAGAAATTTATAAGTTTTTCATATTTATTATATATGTATTTTTAATAAACTGACCCTCTCTCCTTAAAAAAATAAATCGTTTGTTATTTACCAATTTCTATTATATATATTTATTTAAAAATTGCCCTTACATTTAGCGGCTTCGTGTTTTTTCATAAAGTCCAATTTTAAAAGTTTCAATGCGAACAGATCAATTAAACAATTTTAATTTCTAACTCCACTATTTGCAGTTTTTTTATTTTTTATTCTTTCGTATTTTAGTCTCACGCTTTCTCTCCACGTAAATGTTTATAATTCTCCGAAATATTCAATTTAATTAATAAATTAAATAAAACTTCACGAACTATTTTTCTACTAACTGTTGTGCTATTTTTGGATATGATTCGTTTAAAATGAAAGTTATAATTGTAAAATTACATTTAAATCTTTCTTTATAGACATCAATTATGGCCGTTGAATTCAATGGAGGAGTTGTAATTGGAGCAGATTCTCGTTCAACTACAGGGTAATAACTTTATGACAATTACAAAAATACTTGCTTCTTTACCCAACATATTCGTAATATGACCATACTCATAACAAAACAATCATTATTATATTCAGCTTTCATTTTTAACATTGTTTTAAAGATTCTGCAAGATATTTTAAGTTAATTAATTTGAGATATTTACCGAATAAAGATAAATTCCTGGATCTTCCTTTTTTTATTTTTCATAAATACTTCCAAGGAGCTTGCTTTTCAATAGTATGTGTAGAAATGCCTGTAATTAGAATTTAATTTTATCGAATTTGAATTGTCCTGTTCTTTAATAGAATCATTCCCCATTAGTATGTATGAAGAAAATTATTTTTTGCAGGTCATACGTTGCAAATCGATATGCTGACAAGTTAACGAGAATAACCGATAATATTTACTGCTGTCGTTCCGGTTCGGCTGCAGACACCCAAGCCATTGCAAATATTGTGTCGTATCACCTGGGATTTCATCAGTACGTATATTTTAAAATAATATTATCTTTTTCAATTAATAAAAAAATACTTGATGTATCCATTCCCCTTTCGCAATACATATATTTTCTTGTTTTCAGATATCAAATACAACATTTTTTGTTGTGATTTTTAATTGCCATACATAATACATAATTAGAAATAATTTAAACAAAAGAAAATCTTGACCTATATTAAAAAAGTTAAAATGATGTCCCCACTCCTTAGTTATTATAAATTAACGGTCACCATGCGATTTTTGAATTACAACCTGCCTTCTAGTTAGGTTTCGGTTCAATTATGATCATCATGATGATCATTCATTGATCATTCAAATGTGATCGATTCATTCGTCTTGAGACTTATAAAGATTATTAGTATCCATTTTGCAACACAATTCAATTCAATTCGAGAATAAAAATGAAATGCAATTTACTAGCCAGTTGTTTCCTTCTTTCTACTAAATTTCATTCTAACCTAACTTTCAAACTTGCTAAAACTGATCGAAAAAAAAAATTTTATTTGTAGAAAGATATTCTTATGTATTTTAATCTTGGCTTATTCTTAATTCTATTCCTATTCTATTATTATTCACGATTCTAACTGGGCTAACTTCTTTCGATAATTTTAATCTAATTTCCAAATTTTCAAAATTATCTCAAAAATATAAATTATTTTATTTTTTTAAAAAGTCACTTTAATGTAACTTACCGATATCAACCGATATCTAAATTAAAGTTTCTATTCACATTTTGAGGAATATAAATGTTCAAAATGCCCTAACATTGAGAAGTTCACAGAGGGCTTCCCGCGCAGTAAAAAATTCGGAACTTAACCTGAACAATCGAAAATTCGTAAACACGGCACACAACAATTTGATTTCCCGAAATTATTAAAAATTATTGTTTGTTATCGACTTTCTCATAATAATTCAATTAAATTTTATCTAAACGCAACGATAATTCCACTTTTCATGTCAAAAAACCCATAACTCAATTTCGCGGATTACAACTTTCGAAAAGCCGTTAAATACTATTTTAAATTTTTGGAAATGGCAGTGTTACCAACTAATGAACAATTATTTCTGTTGTATTTTTACCGAAAACGGCGCGGGAAAATTTGAATTATGAATTGACTTAAACAATTTGTGATTACTTATTTGTCTTTTGTGAATGCATTTATAGGCATTTTTTCAAAATTCAATACTTAAATTACTCTGTTCTTTATTTTTAAATTAAATCAACATATTACATTTTCGGTTTTCAAAGTGTCACAATTTTCATGTAATCCCTATTTTTTTATAAAAATCATTTCATCTCGCAATATTTCTATTTCTTTACCTTCTAAAGTTCACAAGTTGGAAAATTAAATGAAAGTGGTGTGTGTAAAGTTAAATTTAAATGGAGACTGACAAAAGTTATCAAAAGGCATATGCGATAGTAATAAACAATTTGTATAAATAAATACATATTTCTACCATTTTTCTCTATCACAGTTATTCTAGCTTGTATAAAAAATTTTTAAACTCTCACTGGGCAAAATTATATTTATATTAGAATATTTAATAAGAATATTTCTTTTCTTTCTTCAGAATGGAATTGGGCCAGCAGCCTTTGGTAGAAACAGCGGCCAACGTTTTTCGTGAAATGTGTTACAATTACCGAGACTCTCTGATGGCTGGAATTCTCGTAGCTGGATGGGATTCGCAAAAGGGTGGCCAAGTTTATAGCGTACCAATTGGAGGCATGTGTGTTCGTCAACCCATTTCTATCGGTGGATCAGGATCCACTTATGTCTACGGTTACGTCGATGCAAACTACAAGCCCAACATGTCTAGGGAACAGACTGTCGAATTGGTCCAAAACAGTACGTTTTTTTGTTTACCCCTTGGATCTAAATTGAAGTAAATAATCGTAAACATTTTTTCGAATTAGCGAAAACAAATACTCTAATAATTTCTCTAATTTTTTCACAGCATTGGCTCTCGCAATGGCACGTGATGGCAGCAGCGGTGGTGTTATTCGTCTTGGCGTGATTACCGAGAAAGGAATCGAGCGCAAAGTGATTTTAGGAAACGAGCTACCCACTTTCTACCAAGATTAAATAATTTACCTTGGAAAACTGAATAATTAAGGTTGATTCGTTTTAAGTATATAAGCCACGGGCTGCATCCATTTGGTAAATAAATTAATAAGAAAGACAAAACCGATCTCTTTCCTAAAGAAGATTCAAGCCAAGATTTATATTATCATAAATTCAAAGTTTGAAAAACTATTAAGTAGAATCAAAAAATGGCTTTATTCTTCTGCTGGAAGAACTTAATCAATCTTCTTCCTGTGACGATTTCTTGATTTCTCGATTTCAGATTTTAGATTGCAAGATTAGAAAATTCCTCTGGAAATTGTGTAATGACCAAAATTCTTTAACAACGCAGTCTTTTAAAAGCGAACCTCAATTGACACGCGACCATAGACAATTTGTACTAGTGCTAATCGAATCGGATTTATCGGTGAATGCGGAACATATGTGAATTGAATTTTCTGATGACGACACTCTACGTGTTAACGACTCTTCGACCTTGTGGAGAAGCTTGGGTGGATTAATTTGAATCGAGAGTCCCATTTCAACAAAACGTATCCATACTCGCTGTACTAAATTTAGGTCGAATTATTCACTTGAGAGTTGCTCCGACTGCATGAAATAGTTTGAGCACTTATGTTCATTGTATCTCAACGAGAAAATTGGCGCTCTTATAGGATTATTATATACGCAGCATCTGCACGGCGTTGAATGTCCTGGAATGACCCAGGTCATTTGAAACTCAGGGCTTTTCCTGAGTTTGTGATGGTCGAGCTTGGCAGTTCGTCCTCTGCGGAGTTTCGAGACACTCGGTTTTCGGTCTTCATTCTTAATCGTGTTTCATTCCCTTCGAGACCATTTGGCTCTGAATTGTAAATTCTTATTTAAGGCGGGCTTTGTGTCATGATTATCTTGCAATTTTACAAGATTATTATTACGGAGATTTCTTGTGTAAAAACAAAGAAAAGGATCACGTGACTAAAAAGGAGTTTTTGTTGAAAATTTACTCAAGATTGTTTTTTTACAGGATATAGGTGAGTTTCAGTGATAATATAAAGCGATAATATTTATAATTATGGCAATTTCAAATTTATTAAAATAAAATTTATACAATTAAAATTTAACAATATGAAGCTGTGGAAAATTTAACTGTTACATACATCAATGACGAATAATAATGTTTTTGTTTCAGAGGAAACAGTTATATTAATTAACTAACGATCCAACAAACCAGAAAGAACTAGTTTTAATACAAAGAGTTACTGTTAACTTTTTAAGATTCCAGTATTTAATTAAATAGCAACAATGACCACGGATATGAAGTCTAGTGACTCGATGCCGACTGTTGAGCAAGTCAGTGAATCAATGCAAAATTTTGGAACAGCAGATTACACGATTTTCACGTTGATGCTTCTAGCCTGTGGTGGAATTGGAATTTATTTTGGTTTTGTAAAAAAATCCATTGGTGAAGATGAATATCTTGTTGGAGGCAGAAATATGAAAACTTTTCCAGTGAGCCTCAGTTTAATTGCTAGTTTCATTTCCGGAATTTCCCTTCTTGGGATTCCAACTGAGGTTTACATGCATGGCACTGGATACTTCTGCATAGGCTTTGGAGTTATTCTTGTAGGACTTGTTATGTCTAATGTCTACTTACCGGTATTCCATGAACTTAAGCTTACTAGCACCTATGAATATTTGGAATTGAGATTTAATAAAAAAATCAGAATACTGGGATCTGTCCTTTTCTCTATTGGAATCGTAAGTCTAGCAACATATTCTTTTGTATTAAGCAGTTTTTGCAATAAGCAGTTAATTATTATTTGCAACATTTTTCAGATAACGTGGCTCCCAATTGTTATCTACGTCCCAGCCTTAGCATTTAATCAAGGTACAGGATTTTTTTTTTCAATTTTGAATTTTTAATTCGCATCGCCTTGATTTATATTGTTCTTTAAATTGTGTAATTGTTTAATATTATTGATTGAATATTTCAGTTACTGGTGTTAACATTCATATAGTAACCCCTTTCGTTTGCATTGTTTGTATTTTCTACACTTGTGTGGTAAGAATAACACTTTCTACATTTTCTACTTTGCTTTAAAATTAATTTTTCAAATAGCGGAAAAAAATTGAAATTATTTTTTTAGGGCGGATTGCGTGCTGTTGTTTGGACCGACTTTGTTCAGACTTTTATAATGTTTGGAGCAATGCTGCTTATTGTTTGTAAGGGAACTTCGGACCTCGGAGGATTGTCAGTAGTGATTTTAAGAAATTTAGAATCTGGAAGAATCGAAATACCGTCGTGAGTATTACAATTATTTTCAAAAATATAAATTATTGCCGTTTGAATCTTAAATTGAATCTGACTTTTTAAGAATTAAAAATATTATTTTATTACTCTACAATTGTTGTTAAATTGATTTCTATAAAAAAATAGCACTGACTTGAATCCTTTGACGAGGCATACAATTTGGGCTCTGGTAATTGGCGGTTTTATCCACTGGTTGCAAATTTTTGCCGTTAATCAAAACATGGTTCAACGTTATCTTGCATTGCCAAATCTTAAATCGGCGAGAAGGTAAGCTTTACTTTAGAAATATTATTTTTCCTAATACATTTTCATTATTGAGCTACAGAAAAATTTCCCAAAAATTCTTTAGTTCATGAAAAGTAAAATGGATATACTTGATTTAAAATAGTGTCTAAATTATGAAATAAATTGAAGCATTATTATTTAATTGAAATTAATTTTTCAGAGCTCTCTGGTGCTTTATAGTAGGAGTTTTGGCTTTAATTGGTATTTGTGGCTATGCAGGAATGCTCGCATATGCTTGGTACCACGAGTGCGATCCATTGACCACAAAGGTAAATACATTATAATAACGATTCTGAATGAAGTGACATTCAAGGATTCAAGATCACTGCATAATAAATTGTACATTAATAGTAATAGATCGACCACGTGTAAAATTATAGTAATCCTCACAATGGACAATAATTTTGTTTACTTCCCTTCTTTCAGCTGGCGAAGGCTAAAGATCAACTTCTTCCGCTTCTTGTAATGAAAGTTTTAGGAGAACTTCCTGGACTCCCTGGTCTTTTCGTTGCTGGAGTTTTTAGTGCAGCTCTCAGGTATTATCATTATTATTATTGTTTATTATTTTTTTAACTTTTCAATACAAATATTTTTATATTACCTTCTTATTCATTAAAAAAATATGCTGTGGTTCAGTTCACTATCCACTGGTCTTAATTCGATGGCTGCTGTAGTACTGGAAGACTTTATAAAGCCATACCGAAAAACCCCATTTACTCCAAGAGCTGCAGATTTGCTAATGAAGCTGACAGTCGTTACGCTAGGAGTTATTTGTGTGGGTCTCGTTTCTGTTGTTGAAAAAACTGGCTCCCACGTTTTACAGGTATACAATATATATTATAAGTTTTTGAAATTAATTATTGAAGGATTCCAAATTTTTTATTTAAAGTAGCTATGAAACAAAAAATGTTAACTGCTAGTATTCAGATTAAAATAACTTTTCATTGAAACATAAAAGTCTAATAATTATTGTATTTCTTGTGTTCATAGTTGTCCACGAGTTTAGGTTCCATAACAAGTGGTCCCACTCTTGGAATTTTTAGCATGGGTATTTTAATTCCTTGGGTCAATGCGAAGGTATCTTCCGATATTCTATATTTAATATTAATTTAAATATTCATAATATATTTGATGTACTCATGAAAATAAATATGTAATTTTCATGATTTTTTTTTATTAATCAGGGTGCTTTAATCGGCGGAGTTTCCGGATTAGGATTCATGAGCTGGCTTTGTGTATCTGTAGAAACAGCAATAGCTAATGGAAAAATAAGGTAAATCTACAAAAAAAAGTGTTTACAAAATTTTGGGTTTATTAGAAAATGACAAATATTTTAATGAATTACTTTTTTAAGATTCGATGAGAAACCGGTGAGCACTGAAGGTTGCACCTACTCTTTCCAAGAAGCGAAAAATCTTTTACTGCTGGTGCCTCCCGATATTCTGCTAGACGATGATTCGTAAGAGTTATTTAATTTATAATCACCAATTTTAAATTAATATTTTTATTGTCACACTCAGTTGTTTTAATTTTATAATTTGATATTTTAAAGAGAACCATGGACCCTATATCGATTAAGTTATCTTTGGTACACAGTAACTGGGGCATTAGTAACAATAAGTGTTGGCCTCATGGTTAGTTTAATTTCTTCAGAAAATGTTGATAACTTAGATCCAAAGTTAATGGCACCATTTATTCGAAAATATCTTAAAAGAGGTGATTCAGATCTTAATCAAGTCAAGGTGCGTTGTTATTTTATTAATTAAGCAAAAATGATTTACAATTACCTAGCAGAATATAATTGTTTTTAATTTTCAGGTCGCAAAATCAAAATTGAAATCCAAACGAGCCACGGAAACTTCTGAAAGTAAAGGAATTGAAAATACTTCGCAGTCGTGAAGAACTAAGAAAATTCAGGCTCTTTGATGATTTTTGAAAATAAAATATTTAACATATTTTTCATGATTTGTGAATCTGTGATACTGCAATAATAAATTATCATCTATGAAAAAATGGTATAAATATTTTACAAGGAATTTATAATTATACAAGATTTTGTAGAATATGAGTAGAATTTTAAATCAAAACACAGAGGACATTTAAAATATTTATTTATTCAATAATAAATATAGAAATACAGAAATACATTTTTCAGAGGTAAAACGTATAATATCATCCAGTAAATAATTTAGAAAAGATGTAAAGTAATTTGTTTCAAAATATAGAATTATGAAACAAGCATGCTATTTAAACTCATTACACTAAGAATATCCGACATCAAATTTTTTCAATTCCTTAAAGAAATAATTGTAAATAAGAAATGCATAAAATTGATAAAATCATCGACATAAAATAATTTTTTCCATATATTATACGACCAAAGAATTGCTCATTCAAATAAACATATACACATACAATATTTTATTTAAAATCCTGTGTTACAATATGCGCACTTTATCAATCCTTTCACTGTCACGTCGATTAATTTTCAATGTTCTATTACTGTTTTGTAATTTAATACTTAACATTAATCACGCTTCTTTGAAAGAAAGCACAATATTAAAAAAATATTTTCTAACTTCTGAGAATTAAATGACGACAGTAAAAGGAGTGACTTTTACAATAATGGTAAAAATCTGTTTTTCCTTTATATTATATCAATTGTTTAAAGAAATCCTATAAATACACCAAAAGTATACATCTATAATTTGTAATGAAAATAATTGGCCCTAATTAGATGTATGACGAAATAAATCGCGAGTCGGACACATTTAGAATTGTGCTTAAAATGTTTTAAAAATAATTAGAATAATCCACATATAAGTGAATACACTTTTATAAATATAATAAATAATTGGTAGCAATTGATATTTTGTGAACCGGTGTAAACATTCAGTTTCTCACAATGGATCAAACAATCACAAGGATGCCAGTCCGTCTCCTTTTTTCTCTAATTCCCCCCCCCCCCCCCCCCCCCCCAATCCG